>CAKAOH010029682.1:6266-33409 GCA_916701665.1 Sebastiscus tertius | reverse complement strand
GTCCCAGGGGAGCAGGTCCCAGGGGAGCAGGTCCCAGGGGAGCAGGTCCCAGGGGAGCAGGTCCCAGGGGAGCAGGTCCCAGTGGCACGTCGCGGCTCCGCCGTTGGTCCGTCCGGCCCAGACAGCCGAGGCTGCAGCAGCAGAACCGAGCTCTCCGTCTCCACCCGCTCCCCTGCCACTGCTAGTTCACTAGATAATTGATCACGGAAGGCGTCGTTCTCTCGGACGGATAAAAAAATGTAATTAAAAAATCCTAAAATGGGTCGCCAAATAGACTTAAGCTGCCGTTGATATATGGGCGGCCCGCCCAGCTAAGGTCTGTGTGTGAGAAACACTGCTTATGTTTCTAATCGCTTTTACATATACATTTAATATGTGTTTAATAAAACAAATACTAACACTGGAACATTATTGTTTTTATTGAGGAGGTAATTGTAGGCTACAGCAGCTGAAAAGGCTTTTGGAGCAGTTATTTAATGTGAAAGAAGGTCTGATTTAAAGTTGTTTCATATAGTTGTCTGATAGAATTTGTGCCGTGTAATGAAATGCTGAATGACCGTAAAACAGCTGTTATTTTTGTATAATGAAGATGTCTCTTCATGTTTCCTTGTCACAGAAGGGGAATAAATAACAGCAAAAACAAAATAAACTAAAATATTGGTATCGGCCAAATTCTTATTTAAACCGGTATCGGCCTAGGATCTGTCAGTCGGTGCTTCTCTAAACTTTACAAAGCTCATCATGTTCAGGTCTTGGTGACATTGTCGGAAATGTAATGAAATGACATGTTCATTATCGAGGTCGGCGTTTCTATTTTTGGTCCATTCCATGTGCAGACATGAGGGGGCCAGAACATTAGAGATACCTCTCCATATATTGCTATTAACTGAGAGTTAAATGCTCAAACTTGTAGTTTAATTAATACCTCTGACAGAGTCATTATAGCGTCGTTAAAGTAGACTTTAAGGAAGGACAGTCGTACTGGATTGCTCTAGATTGCACAGGTGTACCTACTAAGGTGGACACTTGGTGTCTTGTCAACTAGCTTGTAAGAGCCGTTGCTGATTAGCCGTGTCAAATAAAGGGTTAATGGTTTGCAAAATAAGAAACCAGAGATAATATTTTGAAATGTACATGGAACTAATCCTTCCATTCAGAGAGGAGGAGGAAAAGCACTACTAATTCTTGCTAGGAGACAAGACAAAAGCAAATGGCTGAAATTGTGATGGGTTTTTTGCTGATCCGACCCGAAACCTCTAAATAGCAACGTCCTTCTTTGTGTTTTAGTCACACTTTAGTTTTTCTCCAAGTGGTGGATTTCCTCACAATGTGGGACTATGTTGTGTTGCGCCAGAAAATGATAATTCCATGACGCAGTCTTTGCTGTGCCTCTGGGGCCCTGAATGTACGCTAGTAGAACGCTGCTCTTACACAATTAATCCTCTCCAAAACAAAACTCACTCAGAAGAAGGAAGAAAGAAACCAGCTTCCTTACCTTCCTTACCATCCTTACCTTCCTTACCTTCCGTTTTCAGACCTTCTGTTTAACTTTGTCAAGAAAGATGCAGCACAAACTTTCCCTCCCTCTCTTTCTGCAACTTGTTCTGAAAGATGCTGATTTCCATACGGCAACACCTGAAGTTTATCTTCCTGTTGTTCCTTCCCGTCTCTGAATGTATGTTGATGTGTTGTTCGCTCAGGTGTATCGTCAGCTGGAATAAATAAGAAGGTGAACACAATGACAGGCGACCCTTTTCTTTTCCCCTTCTGGGGTAATTATAAATAGAAACCTTGATAGAGATTAAAGAGACCTTTAATTTATTAATGCTTTTAATTAATTAAGGCAGAAATTCAGAAGGGAACACGACAAAAGCGACAATGAATTTTTAACATGAAAAAGAATCGACATCCCCGTGATGGACCTGATTAGTGCGTCTCCCCATTGATCTATGTATTCTCTTTGCTCTGTGAAGTTTGTTCTCATTCCCTCTCACTCGGTGCTGCTCTTACATTACGGATCATCCCTCGTGCCTGAGAATGGCTGGTTGAAGCACTCATTATTGTGCTGAGGGTGGTGGAGGAAAGGAGGTGGGTTAGTGTATTATAGCCTTTTATTCCAGTGTTGCCCTGCACAAAGAATGACCTCATTAAGGTGATCTCTTTGCTGCTGGCATTATACAATTACTATGACAAGTGCATATTGAATGCTATGTTGATAAAGGCTTACTTTTTGATTTGTTCGATTTGTTATTTGGCTATAGAGCAGTGTCTACTTGCTGCAGCTTGTAAAGAAGCGATCCCTCCATCAAGGCCCTGAACTAAACCCAGAACTAGACACAGTAACCATGCATCGAAAACAAACTGTTCAAATTGGGTCTTTCTGGGTATTTGAAGTGAATTTGAAACTTGACTCTGGTGAATTGTGGACCTGCTAGTATATTTTAATATTCTAATATTGTGTAACATTATGATGTAATATTCTATTCAGTTCTGTTGCTCGTTTAGTCAACATTGGTGTAAATGTGCAGATTCTTACTTACCTCCAATCTTAAATATTCTGCATGAGTTATTGTATTTGGTGTCTGCAGCAGTTCACAATTGACCCTTTGCTAAGTCCCGCCTCTCGAACGCAGACCGGCCAATCATATTGTAGCATCGGCCAGCTTCGCCCAAAGGTCTGACGACTATCCGGCTGTGCTCCATCGTCTCTCATCCATCGTGTCCTCTTGACTGTCAAAAGCATCAACGTGTTTTTTTCCGATGGTCCTACTTCAGCAGTTCTTTTAGTAAGAGTACTCTAATTGTATTGTTGCTTTAAGCAGCCACATGTTGTGCAGAAAGGTCATTAACTAGGTAGGACTAGTAATTATCCTTCTCTCTTTCAGCGCTGCTTTCAAAGTATGCCACTCACACTGTGTGGAGGTCTGCTCTCACATCTCAACACAAATGTCAAATGTAGAAACGTACACAGCTTAGTTTCCAACTGGAGCTTTCAATTCAATTAGTATTAAATTATTAAAGACGAGTGTAACCGCAGCCTAATTCTTGATCAATTCAAATTTAAAACATCCAATAAAAGATTTTCTCCGGGACCACTGAAGGCTCTCGTACATGTCATATATCTAGAGCCATAACATGGGATAAAATCTCCTGTGCCATCAGCAATTTACCAAATCCCACTGAAGCAATCAAGTCCAGAGAATTCAAGTCAATTATAGATTGTAGAGTACTTTGCACATTTAGTTTGGATAAGTGAATTTTGAACTTGTGTTTTTAACAAGTGAAAGCTCGTCATCCTAAACAAACCAGATCTGCCTAAGGTTTTCTTTTAAGTTAATAATTTTAACGTTATTAAGTGTTTTGCTAAAATTGTGAAAGCATCTACAGAATCATTAGCCGTGTTTCCATTCAGGTACTTTTAGATGCATTTTGAAGTATCTTATTAGAAAAGCTGTATGAAAATGGCAATATTTGATAAAACTTCATTAATTGCGCAAAAATGTTTTCTTCAGGTGATTTTTGCACTTAGTCTACAACCCTCCCTTGTATTTCACGCTGGAGTGGCCAGCATAGGTTACATTACATGCATGAATCGTAGCAGTGGTTTCTAATGTCTTTATCTTCCTCCTCCTCTTCTGTCCATCTCTTCCAACCACTTATCCACGTATATCCATCCAATAAATACAAATTCACAACAAAACCTGACATGTTGTACCTGTATTTGTGTGGCACTGGACACTATTGTAATGCTATCAGCTTGATAATGTTTATTTTAACATAGAGAACAGTATAGAAATGTGCAGTGCAGAAAACATGTGCAGCTGGCTCAGATACTAAAGGAAGAAGTTTGTTGCCATGTAGTGCACAGAATTGGGGACAACCAATCCATGCAGAGTGGTTTATTTGGTGAGAGGATGAAGAATATAAATGAATATTGCATGCATGGAAATGAATAATGTGACTTGTAAGGCATTTTGACACCAAATCTATCTTCAGTCACAAGCAAATCATTAGTCATGATGGGTGAAGTAACTTCGTGACTCATTATGACTTGATAAAAATCACTGAGAGTAGCTTGAGGTTCTCGTGACGTAAAAGCAGATTAATGGCTGCGCAGCGCTTCGTTATTTATCCGCTCCTACTTTGTCACCTCCAACCTGGATAACCTGAATGGAATCTTTAGTCTGTCTTCTTCTCTTCACACAAATATACCAGAACCACAATGCACATGGCATGCACGGAGAGGAGGATTAATTACCCCTTTGTCTGCACACCTGTGAACTAATTGCAATTTGAGTTGAAATGAGCTTATATTTATCCCAGGTTTGTTTTTTGCATTTGACACGCTGCATATTCACCTCAGGGTAATTACTTAAAGATGCAGGACACTGTAGAAAATGACAATGTGATACTGTGCAAAACAAGTGGAGTGGCACAGTATGCACAGAGAGAAGGATATGAACTCTCTGACCACACACCAGGCGCTCTTCATCTTACATTTACTGTTGCAATTCAAGGTTTTCATTCTACCCTCTTATTAGACAGAGAAGAGCCAAGGATGAATTAATTGATAGGATGATTTGACCTTTGTTACTGCAGTTATTAAAACGAAATGTCAGTGTCTGGGGCTGCTGTAATGAGTTAGGACATGTCAGTGCAAAATAAGTCTATTAATCATCCCCTGATGGTTTTTCCGTTGTTTGGAGGAGGCGGCTAGCAGGAAGGCCATTATTCACCTCAGTAAGTAACATGCCTTATTTTGCTCTGTTTCTTCCATTAGACTAAAGGCAAGTGGTTCACTTTAATTGTTGCTTACTAGGTAAGATCAGTCAGAACACTGGAGGGCCGTCTGTTTTTGTTCTTTATTCTTCTATCCCAGGAGACACAAAGAGGTTAAGAGCAGTGTAGCAACAAGGAGAAGAAGGTGGGCCGAGGCAAACGAACGGTGAACCGGCAGGACGGGAAAAGGAGAAGTCACCGTCAATATGAGCAACCTCATGCAACGAGAAACAGAGAAAGTGAGAGAGAGAGCTCGTTTGACAGAAAGAGAGAGTGCGACACAGAGGGAAAGACAGATGGAGGTGGAGAGACAGTGAGTCAGACAAATAGAGGTACATCATTCCCGTCTCTCTCTCCGCTCTCTCTCTACGGCACGCCACTACCGTGACACACTAATCAGATGGTGGGAATGTCTGACAGCTACCTTCAGGGCTGATGTAGTGTGTTCAGGTGGAAGGAAAGGCTGCATCTGTCCAGACAATCATTGGCACACCGTTCCCAGGCGTACACGGTCATTCTACGGCCACCGGTGTTGCTTTCATCCATAAACGGGGGGGGCGCCGTAGCTGTCAGACACCTGGCGTCTACTGGCATTTCTGGTTGACCTGGAGGAGTCCAATACAGATGCAACAGAACCGGTTTCTATCGGACTTGTACCACTTGTTTTTGTATTTTAACAGGCTTTGATTATTTTCATGCAAATCATTTGGTCCCAACTCTGTATGACCGCTAACGCACCAGCTTCCATCACCAACACCGGTCAAAACCAACAAGGTTGATGGCTACCAGGGTCTGAAATAGCACCCGGTGCCACGCGCCAAATACGGGTAAATGGTTGGCAGTGGGGCAGGCAGGGAAAACGTTAGGGACGGGAACAGAGGATCAGTTGTCGTTGAAACCCGTTTCCTAGTTATCCCATTCCTCGGCATCTCATGCCTCTGTGACTATCGACTCCTTTGTATTGATGCTTTCCGGTAGTTACGCAGACACAGTGATGCATAAGCACACTGTATCATGTTTCCGTTTGTTTGGGACCGGAGCCGTGGCGGAGAGGAAACAAAGCCCTCAAAAGTATGGCGCTACTACTGCTAAAACTATTTATACCTGATCATGCTTCACTGTGAACAACACATCTGTGTTTAAATCAGGAGGAGAGTTGGTAGCGTTACCTGTTGTTAGTAGCGTTACCTGTTGTTAGTAACGTTACCTGTTGTTAGTAGCGTTACCTGTTGTTAGTAACGTTACCTGTTGTTAGTAGCGTTACCTGTTGTTAGTAACGTTACCTGTTGTTAGTAACGTTACCTGTTGTTAGTAGCGTTACCTGTTGTTAGTAACGTTACCTGTTGTTAGTAGCGTTACCTGTTGTTAGTAGCGTTACCTGTTAGAAGCTGGTTTGCAGCACAGTTCAACAGCTAACAGCTAACGTTAACGGAGGTGCCATTGAGTTATATTATGGTGCATTCAAGTGCTGTTCACTAAAAATGAGTACTGGTTGAAGGTAAATTCTAACTTTATCATGATGTGTTCAAATGTAATCATGTAAAATGTAGTTTTTGGTGAGAAACTTGAATAAATCCAGTTGTTTGTAGGTTAATATTAAATAGAATAAATCCAGTTGTTTGTAGGTTAATATTAAATAGATAATAGAGAGTGAATTATGACCTGATTAACTTCCTAACAACAACAGCTCATAATACATCATTAAAATTACTCAAAGGACATATTTAAATAAAAATACAATAATTTATTTCACTTGAATTGTGTTTTTACGCACATAACCACTATAGATAACAATAAGAAAGTCCAGTACAGTGTACATTACTCTCCCACCCCCAAAAAAGAGGGCTCCCCCAGAAGCCACGCTGTAATTCAAACACTGTAATTTAACATGAATATAATGTATTTCATGTTCAGTATATCGAACAGTGAATGACATGAGATCTAAAATGTTTTTCCTTCATTTAGAGCAGAGATTTCAGAAGTGGCAGATAAAACAATCCATCCTGTAGCTGCCACAGTGGCAGGAAGTGAAAGACGTTAATTTCAGACCCTGCTGGCTGAGAATGGAACTGCACTCTATTATATCTGCTGTGGATGACCTTGTGTTTTGAATCTCTTCGTCACAAAATGTAGTACTTTAAAGTGACCAAACACTCCTCTGTACTGAGCTTTTCACCTCAACATACAGTAGATGTAAGATATGCACTTCCTATGTTGCTTTCATTTAACCTTATTCATTGGATATAAAATAGAAGTTCTTTAAACTATCTTTTTCTTGTGTGCAAGTTCTCTACCACCCTTTTAAAAAGTTGAATGTAACAGGTCCATGAATGGTGTGGATAAAAAATGTATTCCTTGTCAATTCACACCATATCCAGGAAACCAGCAAGTGAGCTGGAATGAACTATAGATTAAGTGTTTGTCAGATTGCCATATGTTTTAATAGCAAAGTGTCCTCGAGAGGTTATAGTTGCCATGACGAAGTTAACAAAGTCTGTCCTTTTATTCAACTTTGACCTCTTATTGGTGAATGTTCATCTCGACTTTGATGCCTTAAACTGTCGTACTTTTACTGTCTCAAATGAAAATGAAAGTTCCCTAGTGAGTCTGGCCGACCTCCCGAAGTGAGATTAGAGCACAATCTGGTATTTAGGATGGCTTCTTTGTAGACCTTCAAATGGGAGTGTGATTTAGTTGCAGACTTGTGTCTGATATCTCACTCACAAGCTCCTTGTGTCTGAGGAGACAGCAAAGCCCCATGGTGTTTATTTGTTAATGACATTTTCCACCCGTTCACCCGATGCTCCCGTTGCCAAAGCAACAAGTGGCAGTGAATGCCAGATGATGGAGATCTCTTTGTCTGCTGTTTTGTTAAAGACCTACGTAGGTCACGATGCGCTTCTTTGGGTCGAACAAACCAAAACACATTCTGAGGACTCCTTGAGAAAACGACGTCTATATGTCGGCTGTTCATTTTCTAGATTCATTTCAGAATGAGTGTTTCTTTGGCAGCCGCACGTTTTCCTGCCCATGGTTTAAGATGTTACTTGTTCAGGTTTTGGTTTCAGGTTTTAAATTCTTCCCACATTCTCGTGACCCAAACTGAGACACGACCTGTCTGAATCCGAAATAAGTCTTTCACCAACTGTGCCGAGACTGTCACCTCCTAATCCTTCTCACTGACAGCCTTAGAAAAGATGTCTTCCCTTCATGTAACCCCATGACATCCTCATTCCCTTGCTATTGCGTGCCATGATGACAACAGTGCAATCTAAGAAAGGATTTAGCCTGTTGAGACTTGGAACGTGGGTCGGAGGTTCAGTTTGGCAAAGCTAAGCTTTTTCTACGCCATTTCATCCACCTCGCTTGTGGTGATGAGAAAATATCTTTTCTTTATTTCAGATATCTTGGTGGTTGTGGGAGACTAAAGAAATAGCTAGGCTTTAGCTCATCAGAACTAATTCTTCACATGACCCTATACAGTATATACAGTATATACAGTATGCTATTATATCACTGCATCTGTTTCTCTCCCTCTGTATCCCATGTTGCCATAGCAGCACATCTTCTTCTTATCCTCCGTGCACTCTGTCTACACAGTCAGTGTTGCAACACAAAGTAAAGAGTTTGCTCAACTTGTTGATGAGTGGACAAACATTGGATTTCATTTGTCCCACTCGTTCAGTGACCGTTGCAGGTCAAGGCTTTTCAGTGTCATTGTGTAACTGCATTGCATTCGTCTTGATGGGTGGCATCGACCTTTTGTGCGAACATGTGCTCTGCAGCCGCTGATTATTCTGTGGTGTTCTGTTCTGCTCAGCCAATAATTAGCTCCCCCATGGATCCCCCCCGCCCCAGACCTGGGGTAAGGAGGGCTAATTTTAAGGACTACCCAGCTTGACATCAAACTGTGTTTCATTGAAAAGAGTTGTATTGAAAAGAAAGACTGAGGGCTCGTTAATTACATAGCACAGCAGCTAACGTTGGGACCGGAGAGAAAGGCCGGGGTTACACACTCGTCTCCTCAATGAGACTTTTGTGAACAGAAGCACAGACCTGAAGTCAAATGAACCTCGTGTGTCCACACGTGACATTGTTATGTGACTGCAGCTATGTTTCCAGAACAAGGTTCTAATAATCCAGAGATAGAAGAGGCACGGAGGTTTCTGTGAGATATTTCCTTTTTACATCTGGAGGTATTTGTTTCCTTCAGCTAGGGCTGCACAATTAATTCAATATTAATCACCATCACAATTTCTGGCTTCCCACAATTAAATGAACATGATTTCCTGCGATATTGACGTTAAAAATGTGCGTTCTGCTCATAGAAAACGCTGCAGCATATCAAATCAAGCGCTTCCTAAACTAACAGCTAGCCACCAGCCGGAGATCGAGATCAAACTGATTATTTAGCTCTTAATGTTGATCACTTTGCTCTCGGAGGGCACCAGATTGAAGCATTTCACTTTAAAGTGTGGCTAACAAAGGGGCAGGGTGAATAGTCCTGTATTTCTTCATACAGGAGTATATACAGCAGAAATATTGCAATGTGTAGTTCTAATTACTGTACCTGTACTATATAATGTACTCATTTGTACATTAACAGGGATGTAGCAGAAGTGAAAATAGTGCGCTGTTTATTTTAATGTGAAAGTGTAATAAGAATATTTTGACGCTAAAATCAAAGAATAATCGTGAAATCAATATTGATCAAATTAATGGTGATTATCATTTTGGCCATAATGGAGCAGCCCTACCTGTCGCATCGCTCTGCACTGTCTATACTTAAAGGGCCCTTTCAGGTTCAGACTTGCATTTAGTGTTTCTACTAGAACATGTTTACCTGCTGTAAGGCTAAGAAAAACCTTTATTTTCCTCACCCTGTCTGTCTGAATATACCTGTATTCACCTGTCTGTCTGAATATACCTGTATTCACCTGTCTGTCTGAATATACCTGTATTCACCCTCTGTCTGTCTGAATATACCTGTATTCACCTGTCTGTCTGAATATACCTGTATTCACCTGTCTGTCTGAATATACCTGTATTCACCCTCTGTCTGTCTGAATATACCTGTATTCACCCTCTGTCTGTCTGAATATACCTGTATTCACCCTCTGTCTGAATATACCTGTATTCACCTGTCTGTCTGAATATACCTGTATTCACCTGTCTGTCTGAAACGCTCTGTTTTAGTGCATTTCAATGGAATGGCAATGGAATTGTGTTGCTAGGCAACAGCTTGGGTCCATGTTTACTTCCTGTCAGCTGATGTCATTCACATACACTGCAACAGGAAATAAACTGGGACACATTGTACGTAATGATCTAAATATTGTATATTTGTGACATCACAAATGGACAGAAATCCTGCCGGCTTGTTTCAAACGCACAGTTTCTGAATACGGGCTGTGTGTTTCTCCATATATTTTATAGTTTTGATAGTTTAACAGTATTTATATATCACTTAAAGCTGCTTTATAATATGAAAGACCTGGAAATCACACTTTTTTCAATATGGGACCTTTAACAGAGTTTGTGGCCTGCAAGATGAATGACATTGCCTTTTGATATTTAGATTGTGGCCAGCTTGAATATTGCCGAACCAAACGTCATTGAACCATTAATAAGTAGAACCATAAAGAGTGACAAATTGTTTTAATGTGCTACCGCTCTCTCCTGTGCTTGTTTAAGCACCCCAGCAAAGACTTTTCTTGTGATGCACGAGCTCGCCGCCACTTTTAATTTAACCATGATAGCATTCAGATTCAGTACACTTCTCCTGCGAGTGATTAAGCTTCTAACAAGGTCACATTTTCACTTCTGTTTCCTCCATAAATGTATTCACAATTGCATCATGTGGCAATTGACTTTTAGCAGTATGTTGGCATGCTGTGCAGTACCTGCGACAAAGGGTAATTATTTAGTGCAAGGCCCAGCACAGTTCACACTGCTGTAATTGGAAACTCTATTGAAGCTGTAAATACAGCACCCTCTTCTTCGCTGTCACAGGAGGAACTTCTGTTTTTCCACACTTGGCCCATTACAGACATTTTTCACCTGGCTTACTGTCAAGTAGAGGTTCAGTCACACAAACAGCCTCGACACTAGCAGTGGAAAATAAGAAGAGGAAACTACAGAGAAGCTTTTGTTTCATGCACAAGTTATGTCCGTGCTGCCCAGCCTGGCTTACAGCAGTGGGAGGTCGATAGAACATCAGCAACTGCTGCTGAGGAATGGTCAGCAACACATCTTGTTTACGACGTCGTGAAACTAAATGGATTTGTTTGGATCTGCACCTAATTTGAAATGCAGTAATGAAGCAGTCTGTTACAATGCATCTGCCAGCTCTCAAACACCATCGAACAATAGGGAAGGTTCTCACTTGGGTTTTGATTGTATAGTACCCCGTATATTATTGGTGGACAAATTGCATCACAATTCTCAGAGCTGTTCTGTTTTATTAGACACAAAATGCTGCAGCGCCGGACTCACCAGCAGTGTGAGGTCTGAGGGCTTTGAACACTCATTACTTTTAGTGATAGGAACTTTGGTGTGCAGTTTTTTTCTGCATCATTGCATTTTAGTGCACACATCTCTGAACAGGAATTTCTAAGTTTACGGTCAGCCTCTTCACCTGGTGGCCTCTCGGATTTAAATACCAACATGACAGATGTTTAACAAACCCACACAGTGTTGGAGTTTCTGCCTCACAACGTTTCAGCAGTGTTGGGAGAAAGCCTAAATGTTAATGGATGTCACTCAGCATCCATCGCTGGAGGTTGATTGCTCTTGAACTCGTGTGGTTTTACCACGTGAACAATGTTACCACAGTCATATTTCTTGTAATGTATGCAGGTTTTGTTGGACTGTCATCATATAGATTTAATTAACACATTTGTCTTGCATTTAATCAAACTACTGCACAATGTAATTCTTTTTTTATTAGCATATAAATGTGATTCCTAGAAATGAAGTCATCCATTCAGTACTGAGGTGTCTTTCTCTTATCTGCAGGTTAACAGGATTTACCATCCCTCCGCCTGTTACCAGTTCCGGCTCCATTTTTTCACTGAGGCTTACCAGTGACTTTGCAGTAAGCGCCCATGGATTTAAGGTCGCTTATGAAGGTAAGAACAGCATCGCTTTCTGCTCTTTCACTTGTATTGACATTAGAAATGGCCATTTGAATGGAAAATGAAAAATGTGGAATTGAAGTCAGAGACAACGATCGGGACAGCTCTTCATAAACTGGCTCTTCATTTAGGAGAGAAATCCATCAGACAGGAGTCGTAAACACTATTTATTCTTAAGAGAGCGACGTGTCATCACACCTACCTCACCTCATCTCCTGTAGGACTTCCACTGTTGAGTTATGGAAGCATTAGGTACCTCAATTAAGCAAATTAATCTCATATTTTCCAAATCAACATCCCTACCCCCAAAGTCCTGAACCTTTTCTGCAACTCCAGAGGTGCGTCTGAAATTGCATGGCAGATGGCGATGGGAATTAGTTGAACTAATGGATGTAGCGAGTTATCTGTGGCGAAGCAGAGCTGAGTGCTGCGGGGAGCTGTCTAAATATGAACTATCCTTCTGTGACCATCTCGCTCACCCCGACGTTTTCCCCCCCTCTGCTCCTCCATGTGAACGCTCATCGCTCATCGCTCATCCATCTCTAGTCCTTTCTTTCTCCGTTCCTTCATTATGATATGTGATGTCTTTTCTTCCCTACCTTTCCTTCCTCCTCCTGTCCATGTGATTCTTCTCTCTCCCTTCTACTCCCAATATCCTTCAGCTGTGTGTTCTTCCCTTCCCTTCTCCTGCACAAACCGGCTGACCCCGTCCTCCAGGCTCACTCCCCCTCCCTTCCATGATGCCCTTTTTCCATCCCCCTTTACCCCCTCCTCATCTCCCCACCTGCCCCAGACCTGGCCCGTCCAGGACCTCTCCCCTCTCCATCTGCCCGTTTGTGCTCTCCGTCTCCAGCTCTATTTTCCTCCCTCTCTTGTCTCCTTCTGTCTCTCTCTCTCTGTCTCCACGGAGTGGTTGAATTAGATTTTGTTCTTCCGCCTCCACCTTTTGTCTGTGTAATCTTCAACAGAATTGTTATGCTGATTTGGATGTTAATCACATTTTGTTACACATAAGGCACAGATATGTCCTATTACTCAACACTGAAGAGTAATAAGGACAGAATATGTCCCAATTAGGACAACGGGGGACGTTATATCGGCACAGTTTATTTAGTGGCTCGTTCTGTTGTCACTTTAAAAGTGTAGGAGTCATAGGAACGCTGTGGTTTGGTAATACCAGAACATGTACAGCTCAGTTTCTTATGACTATCATTCATTCTTTAATAGCCTGGTGTTACAACACAGCACACAGCATCAATATTTAAACAACAATCTAAGTAGTATGGTATTACTTACTCAAGCCTCTGCAGGCGTCTCCCCACAAATCCTTGGTGTTATGGTGCTATTAATTTTAAAGTGGTGTATTCCCAACATACACTATTATATACTGTATGCAATAATATCATAAAATGTGAATGTAACATCCTATTGTAGATGTGAAATGATTTTAATCGTGCAATACAATAAGAAATGTCAACAAGAAAGTTCCTTTGCATTGTCTTTGTCATCATCATCATCATCATCATCATCTGAATTGAAAGCCCAGCAGCTTGACTATCGTCATACATTATCATTATTCTCAGTCCGAGGCCCTCATGCCTAACACATACTGTATAAAACACACATATTTAATGTGCTCATCCATAATGTACTCATTTGCATTCACGGTCACCGCTGTATACCTTTGTTCCTTCTTATGCTGATATGGTTAGCTACATCTCACACGTGAATACGTATGTGCTGCTCATTCTTCTGACTGAAAGCGGGTGATGCTTGTACACTCTGAGATATGATTGAATCATGGCTGCAATTAAGTGAGTGTGAATGTGTGGCGTGCATACAAAGGACACAGCGAAGGACACGGCCGGATGGAATTTAATTTCTCAGCAGCCTGTCAATCTTTAGTCGAGTATGTTGGAATGCAAACCGGCTCCAACTTTCTGTGAATTTTATAGTGCCTACTTTCCTCTGCTATCACTTCTCTGTCAGTGTGATCCTGCAATCTTAACACTTAGGCCTGGCCTGAAAGGGTCAAGCTGCATTTATTAAGGAGTAGAGATACGGGGCTTTTCTACAACACAGCCAGACAATGGCCACTGGTGCTCGGAGCTATCCGAGGGATAGAGATAGGCTGCGGCGTGCCCGTGCCGAGCTGGGAGTAATGCTATCTCCTTGCCCTTTGTTGAAGGTTGTGTATTTGCAGTGAAAACATCGCCGTGCCTATCTAAAACCTGCCTCCATGCCATTTCAACCTGCCCTTTATTTGGAAAAGTCTTTGAAAGACAGCTGACCCATAAAACATAATTTCATCTTTTCTCCCCAAATCATTTCATTTGTCCCTCGGTGGCCATGCAGATTGTCCACTGAGTTGGAAACGTCTCTGACTGTGTGTGTGTGTGTGTGAGTGCACGTATGAGCGTGTGTTGTTTACCAGCTGCTTTGCCCTGTGATCCAACATGGGTTCAGTCAATACTCTTTTCCCCGCCTGCACGAAATTCCAGCTCAGCAGCCAGTGAAGCAGCCAGCGAGGAAGCCAGAGAGGCTGTCTCCAGGCGGCTCCTGGGGGGGGGGAGTGTGCTGCTTGTGTGCTCACAAACACACCGCCACTCCGTCAGACTTCCATCTTCTTCAAAGGGCTGCAGAGTCATTAGATATACAGGCGAAATAAATAGCTCAGCCCCAGAGAACTCTCGCACCCAACTACCTCATTTACTAGTTCACATAACTCACTGGTTGCCGCTGTGATGAGGGATAATGCAGGCCGCGCTCTCCCACTGTTTGGGAACGCAACTGCAGGTAGAAACTGGGTTTAGTTCTAATGACACAATCCCATCACTGTGCTCGTTTCACTGCAGCGTTGGCTGACAGGCCTTATGCTACGTTTTCTATACGGATGTTAATCACTAACCGTTAGCCGTTAACCCACGTTAAGCATTTTAACAGATTAACACTGTCGATTAAAACAGTTAAAAGAAACGTTAGTAATTCATTCAGAAGCTGAGAAACTCGTCATACAGGAAGTCGGCTCCCGTCTAGAGCTCGCTGAGCGGAGGAGTTGTAGCCTCGTAGCATTTATTCATCGACAAATAAACTGTACTCACACCGTCTGCTACACCTACACCACCACCACACCGTCTGCTACACCTACACCACCACCAACACACTGTCTGCTACACCTACACCACCACCACACCGTCTGCTACACCACCACCACCACCACCACCACCACACCGTCTGCTACACCTACCACCACCACCACCACCACCACACCGTCTGCTACACCTACACCACCACCACACCGTCTGCTACACCTCCACCACCACCACCACCACACCATCTGCTACACCACCACCACCACCACCACCAACACACTGTCTGCTACACCTACGTTCACAGCTAGAACGCCACCAACAACACTCACACTGTCTGCCGGACACTAGCTGACGTTTCTCTGCGCTGACAGAGCGTCTGTGTGTGACTACGGCGAGCAGGAAGCTACCAGCAGAGCTACAGATGCTAACGTAGCACAAACACACACGCTGTCTGTTCAACATTGTTGTTGGTATTTCTCTTTCTCTGGCATCACGATGCTATCTGCTGTGTATTCTGATGTAAAGCACCGTATGCACTGCTCTGAATCAGGCTTTATGTTGCAGATGGGGTGGTGCTTGTGTGAGGTTGAAAGCCCTCCATCAGCATTGTGTGAACATTGTTTGCATTGAGTTTGTTCAGGTTTTCATGAGGTTGTGCAGCAGCACCAGCCCCTGGTGTTTTAGGAGCAGCTGCTTTCCCAAGGTTCACTTCTATCAACAGTTTATTTAGGGTCCTCCAGACAGCAACACTTGTTAGCTCAGGGCTAACACCGTATCTAAAACACTTGATTTCTTTAGGGGGCTCTTCAAACCCTCGTAAAAGAACACATCCTGATTCAATGTTAAGTGCAGGCTGTTATTCAAAGTACTTCTTTTTTTTCACAGATATGCAGCTACTGTTTAATTTAGCCTACAGTAGGAGACCTTATCCAAACCAACCGCTTCAAATGTGTGCAACACATCCTTTAATGGAATGACTTTTCATAGCAACCAAAGGCCAATGAGTCAGTGCTGGTATAATTACAGCTGGGATGCATCTGTTACTTTTTAATTAGTGACCTGGGGTGAGTTTCTCCAAACTATTACTTGTGCTTGCACTTTTGTTTCTCTCTATAAAGAAGTTCTCGGGAAGCACTGCTAAAAGTAAAGATTATAGCAGTGGATGTGTGATAGTTACTGTGTACTGGAAGTCAGGTGAATCTAGAAATACAACATTGTATACACCATGCACATGGGCATTCTTTAGAATCCTTTTTGTTTTTAAGCACGAGCCATAAATGCATCATTCCCTTTGCATATAAAATCCATGGGAAATTATTAAAGACCATTACGTCTCTTGGAAAACGTGGCGTCATCCTGTAAAATAATTTATATGTTATCACATTTTTATTTGGCTGAGTGCAATCTGTCCGAGTTCCCGGCAACATCTGGCAGCTGAAGTTGGAGCTGTGTTCGGGGTACACAGGGTCCGATTTAAAACACTCAACAGTCCACAAACTTCAGACTTTTTGATTTTACTCATCGTCTCATCCAAGTCACAGCCGTTTAGTCGAGACACTCGAGAGCAGCGGCACGTCTCATGCAAAGAATTAATTGGGAATGAAGTATGGAGAGACAATTCAAAGAGTTTATGTTGACATATTATTGCAAATATTCACAGAAGAGATGATGCCAGTAGTTTCCATCAAAGCCACCCAGTAGCTCCACACAATGTCACTTTCCCCTCTGCTAATTTAGCATTTCTAACAGTTTCACGCTAGGGATGTCAATAGTTAACCGTCAACTCTTGGACGGTGAACTGGGGACTCCCGTCAGCCAATATCTGTTGTGCTCCTGCAGCTGGAGCACCGCTGCATGCGAGGCACAAATCTTGTCGGTTAACGGTTAATAATGGGTTAACGAGGGTCGGTCATCGGTTAAGAACATTTTTCTAAATGAGCATCCCTAGTTCACACTGAAGAGTCTTGCCAGACCTCCATGTTCCATCTGTGCTGTGTCAGTGCAGGACAAAGGCAGTAATCTTGGTGATAATAAGAGCTCTCTCATGTTCACGTTGTGTTCTGCTGGCTTTTCAATTGCAGGGTCTCATAACATCTTTATTTCCCCTCTGTGGTTTCCTGTAGTATTGAAAACAGCAGCAAACATACCAGTGATCTTAACCACCTCCACGCATACTGCAAAAGTTGCTTCGTGTTTTTAGTATGATAAGGAGGATTTAGATATTCAACCTCTAGAGAGGAAAGCTGGCAGTTTATGGATTCAGATTATTTTTCAAAGGCTTAAACATGCAATTGTATAAAGCAGATGCTTCTATACGTACGAGGTGTGAAGGGTCACTGAATGCTTTTAGAATGAAAAGGATTTAAAGTGAATCATGAAGTGAATCATAAGCGATGGCCTTTACAGTCACCAGATCTCGACTGATGTGTCAAGGCGCTGGTATACTTTATCAGAAGTGCTTGTCAGATGGTTCAATAGCTTAGAAACCCCCCCACCCCCCACCCCCCACCCCCCAGTCTCTTCTGGTCAGCTTCATTCAAGCCACATCTTGTACCCTGGCACTCGAAGCTCATAGCTGTAATGTACAGTATGTGATGCATCCACCTGCCACCTAACCTTATTTTCCTTTCAACATCATTGGCACAGTTCTCCACTAATAAGTCATCCACAAAATGCCTGGCAGCCCGGTCCAGCAGCCAGGCTCTTGCTGATCAAGTTTCTTTTTAATTGGCTGATGGGTGTTAAATAGTGAAAGCACAGCGTGCCTTTGGTATTCTTTGGGAAAGAGTTTGTGGTCACGGGGAGTATGAATAACATCTGGTTGCACACAGCAGCAGCAGCAGTCCCCTGACCAGTTCATGTTCTGTCTCGTTTACAGCCTTTTGGTTGGGATGTTTTCAGCTCAGCAGTGTGCTACGTTCACACTGTAAAGGGTTATTGTGAGATATTTAGATTGCCTTTGATGTGCGTAGTCACACTTTGTTGAACTCCACAAATTTGATATTTCAAACAAATACATTTCAATTTCAGAGGCTCTCTGTAATTCCCACAGAGACTCCTGTATTTTCTGTTTGTTGCCAGGGATCATGCTGCACCATGTAGGGAGCAGCTCACAGTTAGATTGTCTTTAGCCTCACATTCATATTCATAGTAACACTTTTTATTTAGATGGCATTTTAGATCTCTTTTTATCTTTTTATTGATTGAAGTGACCATATGCAAGGCGCCAAATATAATAAATTCACACCGCTGATTGCTTATGAGAGCTGATCAGTCCGTCGGGGTTAAACTCTGCCAGACTTTGTGTAGATAACTACTTTACATGTTTTCTAATGCAAAATAGTTGTTAATGTAATTCTTAGGGCTAGGGATGCACCGATACCGATACCAGTATCGGGTATCGGGTCCGATACTGTGTTCATGTACTCGTACTCGCAAAACAGCTCCGATACAACGGCACCGATACCACTTTACGGCAACGTGACGTAAACCCCTCGTCACCATCTTTCGGGTCCTATCGCACCACCTCCCGACGATGCGGGCCGGTGGTGTGCCCGACCCCGCTGTGCCGGGATCCCACCTCAGCCGGCGCGCGCCATTGCGCCACAGGGTTTCGCTTGCGCCCTCTGACGAGTCGGGTGGGTTGCTGACATCGCCGAAGACCCCTGGCGCCTTTTACGTAGGCCGAGCCGGAACGACGCGGTTGGGGTGCACTGAGGACAGTCCGCCCCGGTCGACAGGCCCTGTTCCTCCCCCGGCGGGGAGAGAAGGCGCAGCGAGCCCTTTGTCCACGGTGCGGCGAGGTCCGGGTGGGGAGCGCTGTAAAGCCGCGGCCGCGAGCCACCTTCGCCCCGAGCCTTTCCAAGCCGACCTAGAGCCGGTGGCGGCCCACCGCCTCGTATGCGGGACTCCCCAGCCTGCCGTGTGGCGCTCACACCCTCCAGCTGGCTGTTAACGAGACTCTTTAGACACAGAGAAGTACTCGTATCGGTACTCGGTATCGGAGAGTACCCAAATGGAAGAACTTGTACTCGGTCTGAATAAAGTGGTATCGGTGCATCCCTACTTCGGAGACTGACTCGTCACCCCTCACCGCTTCACTGGTCAGATATCAATCCTGAGTGGAATCTCAACCCTGCTGCTCAGTCCTCACCCCTCCAGTCCATCGGTCAGGTATCATTAGTGCTGGACTGTATCTGATCCCGATCCTCCCTCTCAGAAACATCCCTCCAATAGGCTGTCAATCATACAATCCCATTTCTACATTATTTTTCTCTGAACTTTGTGAATTACTTGTGGAAGGAGGTGTTGCAGCTTGAAATAAAAGAATTGCACGGATCATACATAAATAGATAATAAACCCATTACACATATTTTACTCTTCTTCAGACAGATTAATTTGCAGGAGCTTTCGTCTAAATATAGCCGGTATTAAAATGTGAGAACGCGAATGAGAGCCTCGGCTTCCAAAGTTTCACTTCACTGAAAAGTTGATCAACCTAAAAGCTACTCGGGGTTGTGGGAGATCATTTCTATTGTTTTATCTTTTATTTAATATTGTTTTTGTGTTTATGAATCTTCTACTCTTAGTGAAGCGTTGAAATGTGGGGCTAATATGGTCACGATAATGTTAGGTCTGCTTTGGGTGTCAGTCTTTACCTGTTAGTCAACAATTTGTGTGTTTGATTGAAACAGAACTCACACATGCTCCGAGGTCCTCTCTCCTCCTGCTTTATTCCCGTCACAGTCTGTTGCTATTTAATTTTGCTCATAAACATAAACAGCCGGCAGTTGATGCCGAGGATTTATATATTGCATTCATTAGAGATCATACGTATGAGGGATGTGTATGTGAGCATCTGCAGTGTAAAGTGGATTAGTAATTGGATTTCAAAAATGATTCCTGGAAATTATTACTGTATTAGAAAATGAAATCAACTTCAGGATTAGGGTCTCAAATATGCTTCTGCTTATCTCTGTCTGCCTGCCTGCCTGTCCGTCCGTCCGTCCGTCCGTCTGTCTGTCCATAGATCCATCTGACTGCACGTGTTAAAATGGCTTTTTGTTCCCTGGCTTCCTGATCTGAATAATTAGCCACAACCAGATGGCACATATCAAAAATAATAATTCAACTTGATCAGTGACAAGCTGTAGGGCGGAAGGAGGTTCAACAAGACAACTCTGGATCTGATCAGACTAATTGGGTTGTATTGATCATTAGCCACGAATTCACTTATGAGGTGTTCTTCATCATAAAGCTGAGCCGTGTGTCTTTTAAGAGGCCCTGTACCGTATCTGAGCTCATCTATGTTGTTTAAGTGTAGAGGGTTTTTTATGAAAAGATATTTTTTGATAGATGTAGCTTATTGAAATATTTAGCTGTGAATCAGTGAGCTGCCTCCGAGGTCTGAGACGTGAAGCCGATGCTGAAGAGCCTTGAACCTGCATCCTCTCTCGCAGCCAGCAGGGGGCGACTGAGCCTCCTTCTCTCTTGATGTATTCCCTCAGTAAACATTGTAAACATGAGTTTATGGTTCAAGTCTTCTTCATACAGCATGATGTTCATTTAGTAGATGATGGTCCCATTTAGAGTCAGATAGACCATAAAGCAGGGGATGCTTTAGGGCGGGGCTCCCTGCTGATTGACAGGTCGTTACCACGGCGTTGTCCGGTCTGGGAGTTGTCCGTGTTTTCATCTTACAACTTTAACCCTTTAATCACAGTGTGTTTTCACTTCATCAAAGTTAATTATAACCTTTTGGTCGCCTTAAATCATCTTATTCAGCGGTGGGTTGTACTTAGCTCCGCCCCCTCTGTCACTGGTTGCAAATAACCAAGATGGCGACGGCCAGAATGCCGAACCCGAGGCTTCATAACCGTAGTCAACCAACCAACGGGTGACGTCACGGTGACTACGTCCAGCTCTTATATACGGTCTATGCTGTGAACGGGTCACTAATCATTAACGTGCACCATGTTAGGAGAGAAGTTACTGAGAAGCCGTATTACTTTGTGTCTTAGTTCTTCTTAGTATTAAATTGTGGTCACAAGCTTGACAGTGGTAGAAACCATTACATAAGGAATGTAGAAACAGTGATGAGCATCATTAAAGCATTAATATACGAAGTGAGAACTTCATATAGAGTTTTAAAACCCAGTCTAACATCAGTAGAGCGACTTTATTTGCTGTATAAATAATTGGTTTTACAAGCCAAACCTTCTTGTTCAGGTTGACTGCAGGTTCCATCAGCCTAAAGGACCCCAGATCATTAGTCTGCAGTCCGACTCACACAGGTGTGAAGAGATTAGTAACATGAACTCAGGTCAGACCCAATCCTGCCTTCCAGCTGAATACTCAACTCTGAGAGTCAACACGTAGCTCCTGAAGCAAAAAGAAGCCAACGATGTGTTATGCCCCGTTCTGAGGCTTAAAATAAAAGCCTTGCTGAAGCGTTTTGTGCAGGCTGGACATGTGCAGGGGGAGGTTTGACAGAGATTGAGAGTTATGGAGGTCTAATGGAGGAGAGAAATGTACTGAAAGATTGTGCTCAACTAAAAGAATAGAAGATGGGAGAGCCCTCCAGGCCAGTTCATGACTACGTACACGAGATCTTTATCACAACTCTCTTTCAATAGTCTGCAGAAGAATACATTGATCAGAAGTACTTTGGCTCTGTCAGTGCATGAGCACTACATGACGCTGCTGGTCATTTCTTGGGAATTGCTTTCTTGTGGAAGATGTAAAACTTCAATATGCCATCTTTAAAAAACGTGTCTGCCGAGGGATTTCCAATAATAATAGGAATGTAATATTGTTCATTGTTATGGTTGTTCTGTCCCATGCACTTCTTTACTTCTAAGATCTATGTTGGTTCCATGATTAATGAATGAGTAGACATTAAAGGGACTGTTTGTAACTTCTAACACGTAGAAATCATGGCTGGTCGGTGTTTCATGGTCTCTCGTGTGTCTCCTGGTCTCTCTTGTGTCTCCTGGTCTCTCGTGTGTCTCCTGGTCTCTCTTGTGTCTCCTGGTCTCTCGTGTGTCTCCTGGTCTCTCGTGTGTCTCCTGGTCTCTCGTGTGTCTCCTCTGTTCAGACTCAGACTCCAACTCAGACTCCAGTGCTTCACCAACCCTCTTGGTTGTCTCTAGTGAAGTCTGTTAAACAGTGTTGTTGGCGGTCGGAGGACGCGGGGGAGACCGTAGCTTTGGTCTCCAGGACCGGAGTCTCTGCTCCTCTGCTCCTCTGCCTGTCTGCCTGCCTTCACTCAGCTCGCTCTATTATTATTATTATTATTATTATTTCCCGATATTGTTATTTTCCAGAGTTAGAAAGAAAAATGTGAAGGAAATGTGTACAGCAAAAATGTCAATGTTTGTTTTGGAGCACAAATGACAGACAGTCTGTTAGTAAAATCTGTATCATAAAAGAGATCCCTGTCGGCAGATACCATCTGACGTGTGTCATTGTCAGTTACCATACACCGTCAAATGTGCCAACAGTTGTGTGAGCGTTTCTCCTGGAGCCCTGTCTTCATGTTAAATGGTGTTTTGGCCGATCACTGTGGGGATCCCATAGTAGCTGCTCTTAAAATTGAAAGTCTAGTGAACATTCAGAGCGGTGTGGTTTTTTTTTTCACCCTTTCTGAAACTAATTTGCGTTCCGTTCCTACTATTAGTGAACGTGGTCATTCAGGATACAGGAACATGATTATATGCTCTGCAGCTGGAGCTTCTTCTGTTTTTGAACTGCCGTGCTCTTTCTCTCCTCGTGCACGGTGTTTCTGTTCAGTACTTGTTGTTCTCTGCCCCTCATTGGAGCTTCCAGCTACAGATTGATGTTACTTAGTGAACTCGTACTTCACCACTTCAACTTGTATCATCTTCCCGAGACAATTCCAGCTCCTCCTTCATAACTGAGCATCTGAGCAGCGATGGCCTAAATGTCAGACTTGCGCTGACATTTTCTAGCTATTAACATTATCTAAAGACTCTTAACACCGACGTAAAGATGACTGACTCTAAATCTTTTAGGTAGCCAAACTTATGAAAACACAATATGGCTTTGCACACATAACTAGAGATGAAGTTTAGGAAACACTGGTATGTATTTAACACAGCAGAGCATTGTTATTCCTAACAGTACTGTCTTCTCTTTCCATTTTTCAGAGCTGAGAAGCAGCTCATGTGGAAACCCAGGGGTTCCACCCAAAGGCATCCTGAACGGAACACAGTTCAACGTAGGTGACAAGATCCGGTACCGGTGCGTCACCGGCTACGTCCTGGACGGACACTCGCTCCTCACCTGTGTGACCAACGCGGCCGGCGTGTCAGTGTGGGACTTCCCTGTGCCAATCTGCAGAGGTGAGGATGTGTTATCGCTGAATATGAGTTACTAATCATTTTAACTGCAGGTGGTGACTGCTGCTGCCAACCTCTCCTCCCAGCTGTACGATGTGACCGTAGGGTATCATGGAGAATACATGATGATATGGATCCCCTAAGACGTTTAAAATCAGCAAGTGATTCATTTGTTTTGACCTCTTTGTCATTTCATTTCCATGAATTGCTTGAAGTTGATTGCTTTGAGGTGATTGACAGCTTGATGGTGTGTGATTTGGGTGACTTGGTCTGTGCCACAGATGTAGTAAAGTCTGGCACAAGTCTTCATTAGATCTGTAAACTTATTTGCAATCTGATGGGATGGAACGATTTTAATCATGTTGAAGAAGCTGATTAGAGCCTCTGTGGCTCAAAAGGTTAATTAAATATTTATTCCTGTAGAGCAAGTAGCTTAAGTACATTAATGCTGTTAGCAGGAGTGGTACATCTACGAGAGTTCTGCATCGCCACTTGGGCTGTACTTAAACAGCTGACTCTAGAGGAGGACGGGCTTCGGGCACCTCTTCGGTAGAATGTGTGCACGTTTTTCTGATTTGATGTTTTTTTGGTTCAATGAGCTGCTTTACCGAGGTCACAGTCATCTCTCCTCTCAGACTGCAGGAGCTACAAAGCCAGCAATTAAAGGCACACTAAGCCTGTTATTTGTATCTAGAAAATACATTCAACCCCTCTTTTAGTTCTTTGTTGTTACCCACCAACAGCTCTTGTCCATGAGATGGACCAGCAGCAGCTTGAACGTACACAGTAGGTTCAGCAGAGAAGAAAAGACAGTTGGAGGATTTCAGATGGAAATAACACATTATTCAGTCCGACCTGGAACCTGTGAAGCTGGAACATCCACTGTGTGTCTTTCTCCTGCCTGGCAGGTCCAATATGCTGAGACTGTTGACATGAATCTGGCAACCCGCTATATGTGGTGGAATGTTTTTAATGAATTGTTCTGTTTAACTCGGGACAAGTGACCCAAATATAAAACACATTGTTTGTTTCAATTGAATCTGAAAGACAAATAATTATCAATTAATAGGGATGCACCGATACCGATACCAGTATCACGCTCCACCTCCAGATGCCGATACCAGTATCACGCTCCACCTCCAGATGCCGATACCAGTATCACGCTCCACCTCCAGATGCCGATACCAGTATCACGCTCCACCTCCAGATACCGATACCAGTATCACGCTCCACCTCCAGATGCCGATACCAGTATCACGCTCCACCTCCAGATACCAATACCAGTATCACGCTCCACCTCCCCGACGGTGCGGGCGAGGCGGGCCGGTGGTGCCACCCGACCCCGCGGGACCGGGGTCCCACCTCAACCGGTGCACCGGCCCTCACTTTCATTGCGCCACAGGGTTTTGCTTGCACCCTCTGACTCACGCGTGTGTTTGACTCCTTGGTCCGTGTTTCAAGACGGGTCGGGTGGGTTGCAGACATCGCCGCAGACTCCTGGCACATTTTACAGTTGGGGCGGTTGGGGCGCACTAAGGACAGTCCACCCCGGTTGACAGTCGCACCGGGAGCAGGGGGCCCCGTCCCTCCCCGTGGGGAGAGAGGGCTCAGTGAGCACTTTGGCCACTCCTCCGGGAAGCACCTTCTCCCCGAGCCTTTCCAAGCCGACCTAGAGCCGGTGGCGGCGCACCGCCTCGTATGCGGGACTCCCCAGCCTGCCGTGTGTCCTCACACCCTCCAGCTGGCTGTTAACCAGGCTCTTTAGGCTCAGAGAAGTACTCGTATCGGTACTCGGTATCGGAGCGTACCCAGATGGAAGTACTGGTACTCGGTCTGAATAAAGTGGTATCGGTGCATCCCTACCATTTAATGATGTAGTACATCCTCTGGTGGAGCATTCTCCAGGTCCAGCCGTATAAAAGGTTGCAGGTCTCCTGATGCAGATCTTGACATCTCTGCTAATAATGCACCAAATATTAACATCCCGTATAAGAAAGCTCTTCAGCCAGCAGTCCCAGCGTTTCCACGTTACGGATGTCACTTGGCAGCTCAGACTACTTAAATATTCCAGAAGTACAAACTGAAGAAGAACATGATACGGTATAGGAGCGTAGAGCGAGAGCCAAGATCAGTTTACACTATTAAAATATTTCAAAAAGTTTCAAGAGTCAGTATTGCTGGAGGTGTAATAGATTTTCTCTCCTGACACTTGGAGGGCTTCATAATGGCTTCTGCTTCATTTTCTGCTCTGAATCTTCCCAGCGTATTCAAAAATACTCTGCTGGCCAGGATTTGAACCCTTAAAGATGCTGTGCATAGGTAATTTGTCTGAGCGAGCTCTTTTGCTCAACCATCAGGAACAGAGAGAGACGCCGATGCCGCTATAGCATAATGATGGTTTCTCTCTGACAGCTGCTTGATGAATGACTGACTGAGTGCTCTTCATACCACGCTGTTTATCCCTCGCTGTGCCTCGATGAGACCTGTCGTCACACTGACGCAAATAATCCACGACATAAGTGGAAAGGCATTGTGCTGGTAAGAGCCTCTTGCAATTTGTGATGATGTGTGCTCAGCAGGTAGGGACTTGAAATGTCATTGTAGTCTGTAATTTATAAGTGTTGCTGGAGTACAGTCGGTACTGAGGTCTGAGCGTAATGGCACCATGGATTCAGAATGAGCTAAAGCAGTGTAGATACTGTAAGTACTATCTTACAGAGACTCGCTGGGAGCAGCTCAGCATCGGAGAGTAACGTTTAATCCATGTTAGAAGCTCGTCTTAATCTCCATTTGGACTTTTCAACAACCTGTTTTGCTGTGTTTGTTTAACACTGTTCAGGTGAAGAGCTATTTCTTGCAGTTTGGATGAAGCTCACACCTGTGATGCTCATATTCAGGCAGTCAACAGCGTTTCCTTTGTCTCAGCTACCCTGAACCACCAGGAAGGGCTGCTGCTGTCTCATTTTTAGCCAGGGACAACCCTGACTGTTGTTTCTGTTCTTTTTAGAGACAGCCTCCATTTCATACAGTACACCGCAGAGACAGATACGCTGACGTTGGGCAGAAGCTCTTGAGGAGAATGATTGAAAGCTATTCTCATATACTGATCATTTCCTTCCAATCTAACTCGCTCTAGTCTGCTTGTGTGTTTTCTTATTGCTGTATACTGAAATAGAAGAACTGACCTTGCAATTATTTACTGATTCAAGTCTTGCATTTGGACGTCTGTGTGTATTTTCAGTCGTCTCTTTATTTCAGCGGGTTGATCTTCTAGTTTTCTTTATCAAGATGGATTGTATGTGTTGAATGAATGAGTGTGTTTTGATGCTGGTGGACTACCAGGTCTAAGACGCACACAGTCATCCACACAGGAGAGAGAATATAGTAAAGGAGTCAGAGAGCTCCGCTCCCTCCAGTGCACGGCAAAAAGAAAAGGTCTCAGCATATGTTTGAGAAACGGCGAGCAGCTTGGAGGAAACAAAAAGCTGCAGATGGAGGGTTCCTTTCCATTTAAGGATGGTGTTAGCCTCCATCGCCTCCATCACCTCCATCGCCTCCATCGCCTCCATCACCTCCATCGCCTCCATCGCCTCCATCTCCACGGGCCACAAACATCACTCCTTCTCAGGCCTGGCCACGGCTTAAACCACTCTCTCTCTCTCTCTCTCTCTCTCTCTCTCTCTCTCTCTCTCTCTCTCTCTCTCTCTCTCCAGGCATTAGATTATAGTGATGATGAGAAAGAACAGGCAGCTAAGAGGAAAGCCAAAAACTCCAG
>CAKAOH010029681.1:0-13667 GCA_916701665.1 Sebastiscus tertius | reverse complement strand
CTCACCGGCCACTTTATTAGGCACACCTGTTCAATTGCTTGTTAACATAAATAGCTAATCAGCCAATCACATGGCAGTAACTCAATGCATTTAGGCATCTAGAGGTGGTGAAGACGACTTGCTGAAGTTCAAACCGAGCATCAGAATGGGGAAGAAAGGGGATTTAAGTGACTTAGAACGTGGCATGGTTGTTGGTGCCAGACGGGCTGGTCTGAGTATTTCAAAAACTGCTGATCTACTAGGATTTTCACGCACAACCATCTCTAGGGTTTACGGAGAATGGTCCGAACAAGAGAACATATCCAGTGAGCGGCAGTTGTGTGGACGAAAATACCTTGTTGATGTCAGAGGTCAGAGGAGAATGGGCAGAGTGGTTGGAGATGATAGAAAGGCAACAGTAACTCAAATAACCACTCGTTACAACCAAGGTATGCAGAATACCATCTCTGAACGCACAACACGTCCAACCTTGAAGCAGATGGGCTACAGCAGCAGAAGACCACCTGGTACTAGCAAGGTGTACCTAATAAAGTGGCCGGTGAGTGTAAGTTTGTATAATATCCTTTTTCAAGTCAAGAAAGTCTTGACATGAATCGTTACACCGCTAATACTAAACAATTTTTTTCATGGCCATTTTCGACATATTGAGATTACTTTTTTTTTGACATACTATACTTTGAGTTTTTTCGACATAATATAAGATGATTTTTTCGATATTTTATAATATGACCTTTTTCATGACATTTTTCAACATATATTAGAACTTTTTTTCGACATACTGTACTATGACTTTTTTCAAAATACAATGTGACTTTTTTCGACATATATGACCTTTTTTTCATGACAGTTTTTCGACATACCATACCATGACTTTTTTTCATGAAAGTTTTCAACACTATACTATGGCTGTTTTTTTTCATCACAGTTTTCAACAAGTTAGACTATGACTTTTTTTTCGACATTCTATACTATGATTTTTTTCATGAAAATTTTCGACATACTATACTCTGTGTGGTCTGATGTCATTGAGATTTCTGTAAATTAAAGTGAAATCGTGTTTCCTTTCTCCACCACAACCTTGTGTGAATACCTTCTGTGCCTCCTCTAGTCGTTTAGCTCGTCTGTTTGATACAAACACCGGCAGTGTCTGCAGTAAAGTCTAGTAGGTAGTATGTGAGAGGTTTTAGTTCCTTCTGTGGGGAAACTGTAGGCTGTTACACAGCTCACGTTTCATGTCTCAGATCAGTTTCTAAACTCAGGTAAACATGGTTTTAGTACCGTCAGTAGTGGAAATGAAATGTTAGGAAACTGGAATAAACACAACATCAAATCCAGTCAGCAGTTAGTCCTTTAATATAAAACAGTAACAGAAAGATATGAGGCCACACCAAAGATGAAATCTTGTTAAAGTACAGGACATGTCAGTATTTTTAAAAGCTGTCCGTATAAATCAAATGAATGTTCCACATGTAGCCTATGACTGATGTCTGCTTAGACTCCGTGACTACCAAACACAGGTTTACACAGCAGGAGCTATACAGCAACATTAAAGCCACTCCTGGATGCAGGAGACATGTCAACATGAACCATGCAGTATGAAGCCACACGAGTCCAGTACCTCTGAATACTTCATTCTTTGCCTTCCGTTTAATGAATAAGGGCACGAGGAGAGTTATCGAGATGGACAAAAGGGACACTGTTGGGGTTTTTTTTTCTACTCTTTTGCTCAACAGTTCATAACCCCTGTGGCAGACGGAGGCAGATGGCAGCGAGTTATTATGACACAGAGGAAGACTGAGACAGACCAGCGCTGGATTGTCCTTTCCAAGCTAACAAGTCCTCTTATACATGCAATCCATGGAGTGAATCTGTGTGTGTGTGTGTGTGGGGGTGGGGTGGTGGTGGTGGTGGGGGGGGTTAGAAAAGAGGTCAGGGAGGAGTATTAACAAGGTTTACAATAGCATGTGTGTGTTGTGGACTTGGTCATGCAGTTCCTCCAACACCACCTGCTGTCAGAGTAACACAAAAGAGAATTCCAGCGGACCTTTTTATTTGGCAGAGCACTTCTCATAGAGACTTCTGTACACGTATTATCGGCGAATGATGAGAGTCCGGCTGGGTCACGGCCGAGCGCGACAAGCCCCCGCCCCCCCCCGCTGCTGAACCCTCCGTAAAGACTGTCGAATGTTTCAAAAGAAGAAGACACTAATTAGACGTGTGCGAGTAAAGCTTTGGCATTAAAACACCGGCTGTGTTGTGTTCTATCTGTCACTGTCGACTGAGGATTTGAATTTATTGAAGTCATTATTTTGAGAAGGTGTATTGGATGGCGTCCGGTCTGTTGACTACAGTGTAGTCCATCGAAGGGGTCGGGGGTGGGTTCAGCCTGCCCAGGTCCTCCTCTCAAAGTCCTCTGGCTCTTTGCTGCTCAGATATGATGAGAGTCCACAGCATCTGGGACTGATGCTGCCTCCAACGTGCTCACTGACGCTGCGGGTCAATCACAGGTGGACAGGAAAAGACTTTCAGTAACGCTAACAAACATCATTATCATGTAACTCTGCATCACATTAAAACAAGAGACAGTCTGATGTTCCATGAACTGATGTAGCAGCACCGGACAACATCCCAACCCCGTTCATTTTGGTATGCTGATGATGGTGACGTATGCTCATCTGTTGGGCTAAAAAGCTGGTAGAGCACGCACCTTCTAATATCAGGCACGTCACCTACATGCCATTTTGTCTGGAGAGTAGATCTATCAGCGAATCAACACTGACAGTTTCTCTAACCAGCCAATCACAACAAATCCTTTACTTTTGCTTTCACAAAATAGCAAAATTCAATCCACAGACTGCCATGGAATTAGCGGAGCTTTCTTAGAGGAGATTTTTAAAAATTTTAACACAGAAATGCAAAATAAATCAAATCGATAACAAACAAATTGTCAGCATGTTGCTTGTTCCATCTGTCTCTTTAATATTATGGGATGTAATGAACAATATAACCTGTAGCAGACCTTTTTTCTATTGTGTTCCTAAACTGACAGACACACACCTGTGTAACTGATAACCTGTGTAACAATTATTAACTGCTGGACGGAGCCATCGATAACGTTATCAATGACATCGGTGCTTTTCCTGCTCTGACAAGTCAAAGTTTCTGCTGTGGAAAAAGGTCGGATTCATTTGGGAACAATATATATATATAAACGAGCGCTCTGATGCTGCAATCAGGTTAGCTAGATTAAAGGTCCCGTATCATGCTCATTTTCAGGTTCATAATTGTATTTTGTATTTTTACTAGAACAGGTTTACATGCTGTAATGTTCAAAAAACCCTTTATTTTCCTCATATTGTCTGCTTGAATATACCTGTATTTACCCTCTGTTTGAAACGTTCCGTTTTAGCTAATTTCAACAGAATTGCAACGGAGTTGCATTACTAGGCAACAGTTTGGGTCCATATTTACTTCCTGTCAGCTGATGTTATTTACATACACTGTAACCGGAAATAAACTGGGACACATTTAGAACGTTTACGTTTAAAACTGTGAAATGGTCTAAATATTGTACATTTGTGACATCACAAAATTACGGAAATCCTGACAGCCCGTATTCAGAAACTGCGCGTTTGAAAAGAGCTGTGTGTATTTCTCCGTGGATTGAGGATTTCGATACTTTCACAGTATTAATAGAGCACTTAAACCAGCTTTATAATATAAAAGACATGAACACCTCACTTTTTACAATATGGGACCTTTAACATTTATTCGGCTTCCAAAGTGGAGCGTGACAGAAAAAGTTTGGACCTCTGAGCTACACCATACCACCTCAGAGTAATTATACAGAATTATATATAAACTAGAATGACCGCCCTGCGGTTGTATTCCTCTGTGTCAGTTCACATCCACGTCTGTCCAAAATGTCATCACTTCATCATTTTATACTGTTAGCGACATTTGTGTGAAATTGTCATAATTAGCATATGAATTCTTGAGGCCAAAAAATGTGTTTTGTGAAGTTACGGTGACATTTGACGGTGACCAAATTCTAATCAGTTCAGCGTGGAGGCATAATAAAATTAGCCAAACGATTAATTGATTACCAAATTTGGTTTCAGAATGAATCTCTTATCTTAATGGATTCATCTACTAATTATCTCAGCACCAGTGTGGTGTGTCCTGAGTACTCCGGTCTGTACCTTTGTCATCAGCAGTGGGGCTGCAGACTCCCGCCACCAGCTCTTTGGCCTCCACAGCCAGTTGGAAGGCGGGATCAGGAAGCGGTGACGGGGTGTCGGGGCTGTCTGTGGCTGGAGATGACCTGTTGCTCCTGATATACACAACACACACACACACACACACACACACACACACACACACACACACACACACACACACACACACACACACACACACACACACAGGAAGAGTGCTTACTGCAGGGCTCCTCACTAATAAATGGGATGTTGAGCAGTAGATGTTCAGAGTCGGTCTCTTACCCGCCTTCTCCTCCAAACAGGCTGGGTGTTGTCAGCACTTTGTGGACGTTCTGAGGACAGAGATAATAATGTGAGAGACAGACGTCAGCTCTTCATGTGACACCAAAACAAGGAGCTCAAGGTCACAAAGAGAGAGAAGGTGATGAAGTGTTTTCGGAGGGAGCTGAAGGTGGGGGAGGTGGGGTCTGATTTTAAAGCCTGAATGAGAGGCAGACTGGGACTCCTGCAGACCTGACCTGGAGAACCGTCCAGGGCACCGGGCCTCATGCAAGACCCACTTATACGAAAAGATTGCTCCTTAAGTGGCACATATGAGGGATTTAACACAGCTTGTTGCATTCCAATTTACTCCTACTTAGAATTTTCTCTTAAGCATGAACTTAGTGGTCGAGGCCTGTCATGTATATATATATATATATATATATATACACGTACACTCCTTGACTTAAAGCTGCAGTAGGTAGAAATGGAGCGAATATGATTAAAAAAAGTTATTTTTATAAAACGGTCACTATATCATGACAGTAGTGCATGAGACAGGTAATCTGAAAAAAAATCATGTGCCTCTGTGTCCTCCGGTGCTCCTAACAGCATCTGCAAGACTTCACAGACCGGAGGAAAACAAGCAATCCGAGCTGATCTGGAGTCTGCCGTCCAGCTGCCATCTCTGGGAGCCGGCTATCAATCACTCGCGAACTCCGATCAAACGGTCAAACTAGGCAGCGCTGATCAAATATGAATCAATATTCTGTTACTGTAATGCCTATTTCTCTCCTCAAATGTTTTCAAGTTGAGGAAATATTGAGCACCGCCCACCAGCCGGAGCACAGCCAATAGGAACTCACTCTCTCTCTCAATGAAATGACCTGTGATTGGCCAAAGTCTCCCGTCACAGGCTAGATTTTCTAAAGCCTGAAAACAGAGCCATGAGGAGGAGCAGACGTCTAGTTTTCTCTCAGAACACTTGAATTACAATATGTTGAAAGGTTATTATGGAATTTTTGCCCCAATGATGCCAAAAATATACTGCCTACTGCAGCTTTAATGTTCAATTAATATTGTGTTCACCGTGTCAGGTTGATGTGCATCATTGCTGACAATTACTGGGAGGTTTGATGACTAATTGTTTTTTTTTGGTTGATTTTATTTAGATGACAAGGCAGCATTTCTGGAGTTGAAAGGAAAATGATCTGTCTGTCTGTCTAGCTCCTAGCGTAATGATGAATATTTCATTTCACATTCACTGACAGAGACCGGGTCACCTGACAAACCCCATTCACTGAGGACATGGTGAATGAGTTCACTCATGCTTAGCTTAGCAGCCCCTGAATAACAGCAGCTTTGTGAATATCTCTTAGAGCAGAGGAACACTCCTAGTGGTGAGGTAAGATCCTTTGTGTGTACGGCCCCTTGTCTTCATTTTGTTCTAAATGCTCTTTCATGTACAATTTCATGTCTCAATGTCAAAATCTACAGCGGGATTACCTAAAGTATCTACATGTATGACTCGCGGACTAATCCCTCCTTCTTCAAAGGAAAGCAGTAGACTAATAGAGAAGGGGTCGGGGAGGTGAGACAAGTCCAGCTGTCTGTCACTGTTGCAGGGAGCTGCAGTGTGTCTCTCAGCCACTGGGGGACAGACTGGCTCCATAACAGTTTAGGGGACGGCAGAACGGTCATGGTATTTTTGATTGGCTCAGACGGCACGAAGTGTTCCAGTCTGCATAGATCACGAGATGTGACAGAACACATGCTGATTGTCATGGAGTCAGCTCCCATCTATTGACAGTCGAGGTAATTCATTACTTTTATCAAACTCTAGGAATCATGTACCTGCGCAAAGCCCAGCAGTTTCTTGTTGGAGATCTCCAGGTGTTTCCTGCTCAGCTCCGACTTCCTCAGCTGGCAGTCGATATTGGTCAGCCTCTTGTTCATCTCCAGCACGTCCTCCTGATGAACACACATCAACAAACACTGTAGAAGCAGCAGTTTACACTTGATCTTGAGGGACTTTAGTATACTCTGTTCACCTGACGACCCTCCTGAAAAAAATATGTATCTACAAACGCCAACTTTTCATCAGGTCAAGACAAACTGCCCCGTTTACAGCTCTGTGGTGTTTTCAGATGATCCGAGGAGATTTTAAATGGTTTATTTTCCTTAAGGAACACTTAATCCTTTAGTTAAAAGGTATATTGATAACATTTTTATGTAGACAAAACATTTTTTTTTTAAATAATACATCCACAGGGTTTTAAGAAGTTGCTGATTAAAAGCATGGCTGTGAATTAATCATTTCAAAAATGTTGACGGGTCCAAAATGAAGGTTTTGTTTATCTCTGACATTCGGTTAAAGGCAGCAACAATATGCTTTAAATTGTGTAATATAATAATTTAGTAAATATCCAAACCCTTTCCCCAAGTTTCTTTCAATGAGGTTGAATAGTACTTCTGCAAAAAAACTGCACTCTTCTGCGTGGATGTTTGGTCGAGATGAGACTGAACGTTCACTCAGTTCATTTGACATACGCAGGCATCACTTTTTGAAATTGAAATGAATCAATAAATGTGTATTTTTTTCTTCTTTTGCAACCTCATTAGTCAGGGTTCCATCCAAATGTAGCGGGCATTTGAAGTGAATTTACAGAATCAGAAAAAGAAAATACGATTCAATGCAAGTTTTCATTCACTACTGTTGATGTGAATATCAGGAGTTGGTTCATGAAGATAAACGCAGATGTGTGTGCAGGAGCTGCTGGCCGTCCGCGGTGAGAAAGAAAAAAGCAGTAGATGACGGGATGAGAGACAACGTAGTGTAACGTTCTACGGACATAACAAGGCTGCTGAATGAGAGAGGCATCCGCCAATACGTTACACGGAAACACACCGTGTTAATAACAAGCCGACCACCTCACGGTACCGCCAGCTGTGAGCTGTGATCTGTTTTTAAAGTCACGAACCTTAGCGGAGGTCTGCGCTCTCTGAGTGCCATTCTAGTTTAGTCTGTTTCCATTGCACTGTGTCACATTAAGATTTATTGATACACTAATTTTTCCACTTCAGCCAGATTGGAGTTTCCACTTAGGATTTTTTACGCACAAATATTGATATAAAGCACAAATATGCACTTCTTGTCCTCTACATAAATGCAAATATATAACAGCAACTCTAAATCTGGTCTTTATCAAAGGCAGCTCTGCAAAGACGAGCAAGGAGGAAACAAAGAGAAACAATGAAGTGGTTCTGTATTTAAACTCATCTAACCATGTGACCATGTGACCGTGTACTCAGCAGCTGTCACATTTGTTTTGGCCCTCGGAGGAGAACGGCGAAGAGGTTTCAAACGCTTGCTGTCCTCGTTTCTGTTATTCTCTCATCATCTTTGTGACTGGATGCTGCTTTGCCTCCCAGCTGATTCCTGCGAGGCTGCGTGCCAGTGTACAGCCAGAGGATTTACCACCTGAGATGAAAAAGCCACAGGTAGTGAGGCAGTAAGCCTGAGAGCCAGAGGAAAATAAACATAAAGCCTTCTTTACATCAAAGCAGGCTGCTGCTGCTGCTGGTGAAAACAGAGGCAGAGGCTCTGTGGCTCAGTCAGTTTGATGTGTTTCACAGTGATGGTGCTGCAGGGCCTCCAGCTCGTGATGGAGGATGGAGGGAGGACAGAAGAAAGGGAAAGCTCGGCTCAATGCTTTTTAAATCCCACACGATATCATCTGCAGGGAGAGGGTTCATGCCTGCACGGGCGATTGTTGGCTCTGCATTTGAGTCCATACTAGCTGGAGAGGCTGCAGGCGATACAGGTGCTATGAACTAAAGGGGGTTATTAGTTGTACGTTAAGCGGCTGTACCGTTTCATGACGTGCAACTTGGACGTCGTTGCTACGGTGACTACAGAGATAGGAACAACGAGAGCTGTGGTTGGTCAGCTTCTGTTTCCTCTTACAACTTTCTGATATTAGTGGAGGTCGTTGAGAGTGAAGACAACATGAAGGAAGTGACACACATCTACACTGCAAATTCCCTGCTCACAACAAAGAACAAACAGGATTACTTGCTGGATTATAATAGTTTCATTCCATACAGTGTGACCACATCCTCGAGAAAAAAATCCACCCAACAAGTTAACAGGTCACTAACTTCGTCTCTTCCTGCCATCTCAAGCTGCTATTGCAAAAGCTACAGACAAGCCCTAATTCTGAAAATGAAAAATAACTCCAAACAGCAGTGTGGACACAACCCACCTACTTAATTTGTATATTGAGATTTGATCAAAATGTGAATAAGAATATTTCCCAGTATCCGGTGTAAATGCAAAGCCCTGTAATCAGGATCTGGATCCAGATGCAGGTTAATATCAGATGGAAATGGTCACTAGACCACTTATATCCAGCAGCAGAAGACATACACACATCTTGAGTAAAAGTAGTAATAGAAAGTCCTGTATAATTTCACTTAAATGGTAAATGGTGTATTTATATAGCGCTTTACAACACAAGCCAACATTCATCCATTCACACACACATTCATACACTGGTGGCAGAGGCTGTCATGCAAGGAGCCAACCTGCACATCTGGAGCGAGAAACATTCACACGCACACTCACACACTGATGGCACAGCCTTCTGGAGCAATTTGGGGTTCAGTATCTACATTTTACAAGATTACCACGAGATTGGACACGATCACGATAACGTTGGAATTTTTCTCTAATTTTTACTGAATAGAGCCTGAACGCATCATAATGTAAATACTTGTCCTGCCGATTTCAACACGGATTTGTTGTTTGAAATGTAGCATTGCCAGGAAAAAATGGGTCGATAGTGAGTTCACTGTGTCCCAAACACATTTTATATCGTTGACGGGTCGCCGTTAGTCTTGAGCCCTGATGGTACTGTAGAAAAACGAGTCAAAGCTACTAAAAGAACTTTTATTTTGTGTTGATTTTGGCGGTCCTTGTGGACAAAAGTGGCAGTGTTTCCGAGCATCAGTTTTAGAAAACCTCTCATTTCATTGCAGCAGGGTCTGACAGTCTGCCCTGTGCAGTCCTGGTTCTGGTTCTCTCTATTATTATTACTGGATTATTATTATTGATGCACATGTAATCAGTATTTTAATGGTGCAGCTGGTTAATGCAAAGTCAATATCAACTACTTTATATATTGTTGGGTATGTATTTCATTTCTTGATCATGCTTTGTGTGTTAATTCCAAAACTAGGAAGTGACTAGCAACTTAAGCACTCAAATAAAGGTTGTGGAGTAAAAAGGACATCATTTCCTACTGAAATATACTATAAGAGTAGAATAATGTTAAACAGAACTAGTTAAATGCTTGAGACTCACCTTGCTGGACTCCCCTCCTCGTGCTTGCCTCTTGCTGGTCAGCTGGTTCTTCAGGTCTCTGATCTCAGCCTCCAGCAGCTGGATGACCTCCTCGTAGTCCTGCTCGGCGCTGCTGGCCTGCCGCTGGCCCGCCTCGGCCTCCGCCACCTGCAGACGACTCTTCAGACGGGTGTTCTCCTCCACAGTCAAACATGCTTTCTGGGAAGGACAACAGAATGTTCGTTGGGTAAATATATATTCATACGTGGCTACGTATCGGATGCGTGCGACAAGTGAGCAATGCAGCGTCTCTCACCTCTGAGGTCTTCTGCAGCTCGTCCTCCAGGCTTTTCTTGCTGTGCTCCATGTCCTTCAGCATCACCTGCCAAGAGAGGCAGCAGATGAAGCCCAGGAGCTTTTTTACAGCTGTAATCAGGTCAGAGGGTCCGAGCCTTCTGTGGCCCGGTGAGTAACACACAAAACAATTCCTTCTGCCCTCATTCATGTCCTTTCATTTGGTTACAATATGACAAGTTGTTTTCCAACTGAGCTTTGGCCTGTTGGCTTAGTGCCACCTTACACTTCTCTCCAGGAGTCTCAGCCTTTGAACTGACACACGCAAAAGTTGTAATCCTTCATATTTTCATTCATCGTTGTCTTTTGAAGGCAATTTAATCTGTAATTAATTTACTTCGCTACTGAGGAGTTTTCATTCATTATCTCAAAAAATGAACTACCATTATGAAAAAAATGTGAAGAAGTAACAGTTTTGACGTTATGTCAAATACGTCAATGTATTGTGCAGAGATTAGGGATGGAATGGTTCAGGTAAAAAATCCGAACAGTTCGGTTCTCTAGTCACGGTTCGGGACGTGTATGAATTGTTCGGTTCATTTGAAATAAGTTATGAGGCCGATTGTGTGTTTTTTTATGTAGAGTTAGGCTGCGGTTTATTGTCAAGCAAATCAAGGCCTATTGAAGGAGGCTGGGACATGGGGGGACATTGGTCTTGAGGTACGGGGTTTAACACATGCGCAGTGTAACTGAAGCTGCGGTCGTGCGTTGCTATTGGCTCAATTTCGGCGAGTTCAGAGCAGATTTTACTGCGCATGTGTTGATGAAGCGTGACCCAGCCCCCTTCACGGATGAAGTTGCATGTGCGGCTGTCAGTCAGTTTAGGAAATGGCGAGTAGACACGATAAAGAACAGTTAGAGGATCCACCAGCACCGTTTCACTCTTAGCATTACGGATTTATTGTTACCATGAAAATGACAGAAAAAAAGTGGTGGATAAAACGGCGACTGTGTGTGAGCACTGTGCAACACGTGTGGTCAGTGCTAGTGGCAACACTTCAGGCAGGAAAGAGCAGCTCCTTCTCCCCGTAGCATTTAAACAGCCCCTACATGCAGATTCAGACAGGGCAAAAAACACAACTACAGCATCGGGGAGCTTTATTGAAAGATATTCAGCCTTATGCAGTCGTGGAGGACGCTGGATTTCAGCATATGATTAACGTAATGTTACTTAAGCCGCGCTATATACTTATAAGCAACACAGTAATTCCAGCAGCACAATCCCTGTAATGTGTTTTATATTTATTAATTATTTTTAAATAACACAGTGGCACAGAAATCCAACCGTATTCCACCAAATACTGCACTTTGTGAATGGAAAAACTAATCTTTCAATTAAGAGCTGATAATCAGGGAATTGAGACATATATTATACTGTTGTTGTTGTTGTTGTTTTTTAGTATAGTTCTGGTTGAGCTTATGCTTTAATTTATGTTGAAGGCCTTAGTCTATAATTACATCATATTTATATGAATATAACAAAGCTGCATTTTTTGTTTGCACTAATGACTGTAGACCTTTAAAATTCTTTCAGTTAAGATTTGACAATAAAGAAGTGTTTATGTTCTTTATGTAAGCAATACTTTTGTTAAGGCAAACATTTGTTAGCTTATTTTTGCCAAATAAATGAAAAGCATGTTGAAATCAGAACAAGACCTCCTCGCTGTAACCTAAATATACCAAACCAAACCGAAAACCTGTGAACCGTTCGACCCCCTAGCAGAGATATCTACTGCCAACCAGCTCACCCTGTCTTGTAATACCACTTGCTCCAAGAGAGGCCATAGTGAGTCACTGTAGCGTCCAGTCTGTTGATGGTGCTACCGTTCACTAAAAATTGGTTAATTTTAAAACATTTTTTTCTGTCAGTGAAGGACATTTTTTAAATATTGCAGAGAGTGATGGAATATACGCGGACTGAAATCTGATGTTCAAACATGCAGCTCATTTTAAAGCTGTTTGCTAAAAGTACAACTCTGCGTCCTACTGGCTCAGTAGTGGAGCTGCAAACTTCCTCCAGCGTTCAACACTCCTGTCCAGTCGGTGTCTCAGTAAAAGGCTACGATGCACCAAGACAAATAATGAAGTGTTGTTCACCTTGAGCTGCTTCATCTGGGTTTGCAGCTGCTTCACCTCTGTCTGAAACTGCTCCATCTCCTCACTGCTGTAGCTGCATTCTGATTCATATGTCTGCACACACAGACACACAGGATTAGTTAGTATTGACAACATGGCTATTGCTGGCGTGTGAGGGGCCATGAGGAGGGTGCTTACGGGGGAGTGGAAGGCAGACGTGTCCATCAAACTAGCTGCTTCGTGATAGGAAAACATGAAGGGACCCGTCCCTAAACCCAGCTCCTCCAGGCTCTCCTGAAAAACGTTCCGGGTGGCCTCCACGAAGTCTGAGAGAGGACAGACAAACCCAGACAAAAATCCCATTGATGACACCAAATAATACATCTCTTTTTTTCCCTGCAGCGTTCTAAAACAGTTTTGTCTAAACAACAAATATCATTACATAACATTTGTAAAGGAGAGTTACAGGTACGGAGCAGAGAAATGTCTGCCTGGCTACAAACGGACACAGAGCTGCTTCATGGTTACGCAATGTGACACCGCACCGAGGGACACAGCCAGTAAAGGGACATGCAGCCGTCACGCGGAGCCTGTGATTTGACAGGATTTCAACACAGATATTTCACCTTGTTGTTGACACAACTGGAAGTGTGTGTGTGTGTGTTTTTGTGTGTGTGTTTCACCTCCATAGGCCACGGTGCCTTGTGGGTCTGTGGTCAGACTCTGTCTCAACTTCTTCCTCTTCTCTTCTGTGACATCCAACCCGAGGAAGGACAAAGCCTGCGAGACAGAGACAGAGAGATGAACAGATAGAAAGACTTTTTTACTACGGTGCCATTGCAACATCACATTAGAAGAAGAACTACGCACTGTCAACTTACTGCGGCACTCTGCGGATTGTGGAGTTTATGTTATTGTAAAATTACAAATCTTTTAACCTCTTAAGCCCTGTAGGGTGCTGGAAGGTTCGGTTCGCTTAGACAGACATACCCAAATTAAATCAAGAATAGCTCCACTACTACCAGGTCTATATGCAATATCTTGGTCTCTATGGATAGGTAAGACCTCAGAGAATTCTTCCCCAGTGTCAGTAACATTGTGACTGTTACTATACCTGAGTAAATTGTGATGAACCAAAGGAAAAATTTACATTTTTATCCTCGCTTTAAATGTTTTCTAGATCAGACAGTAGATAACACCTTTATAGCAGTGATGCCATGCACAGGGATGCCACTGAATTCATTCAGCAACTCTTCGACTACAACTGTGCCAAAGCAGATATAAATAACACACAGCACATAGATTCTACAAAGATTTTAGTCAGGATAGGACCAGGAGGACTCTCCATTTGGCCACTTGGATACCCAAAGTGTGCCAAATGGGTTTTCTACCTCTTGAAAGGGAATCTGGCT
>CAKAOH010029680.1:0-23915 GCA_916701665.1 Sebastiscus tertius | reverse complement strand
CTCTGAACTACCTATTTGAAGTAGTAAAAAACAAAGCATGTTTTAGCAACCGCACAGCCTAATTTGAGCCTTGAAAACTGATTTCGGTGGAAGTTTAAGTGAACATCATAGCCTGCAGCCAAACACAGAGCAAATCAGACAAGGCCATATGATATTTTGAGAAACTGAGGGCCATAAAAGACACCGGGTGTCTCTTATCACTTCAGAAAAACACATTTGGAGGAGCCTTTGAGATGGGACAGACATTGCCAACCAGTTATGATGTATTTTGCCATAAAATGCAGACTTTAAAGACTTTAAATGTATCAAGAAAATAGCCCTAATGAACTCCAAAGCAGACACAGATGCAAACAACATGGACGTGCTTGCTGTACTGTTTGGGGTTTTCGCGTTCACACGTGCAGTCTGCACATAAAGTCCTTGCATACATGGGTAGATTCTTAAATTGACATCACACAGACCACTGTGGCTACACGGACAGGAAAAGGGAAGTTTGAGCTTAACTTGCAGACCATAAGAGGTCTTGCCTATTCCTTGGTTACTCATGAGTGAAGAAGGTCACCAAAAAGAAACTAATGGAAGCGGCTAGTCATTATATTTTCAAATAAAAGAAGAGAAGTGGGGAAGAGAGGGAGGAAAAAAGAGAAAGAGAGACAAAAAGGGGGAAGGAGGTTGAGGTTGGCGACCCAGGTGGGATGGATATTATTTAATGGATGAAGGGATACAGGGGGAAACAAATGAATTGAATAAGCCTTTGAACAAAAGCCAGTGCACACTCAGTCATGTAGGAGACAGGAAGCGGGATGAGAGGGTGAGAATACAGATGAGCACTAAATGGCAGGAGACCTCAGACAGCGATGCAGAGGGAGGAGACAGACGGTGAAAGACAGATGGGTGAAGTGAGGACAGAACGTATCCTCAGCAGACCTCGGTGGGGAGACAGTCAGGCAGAGAAGAGGAACAATGAGGTTAGACCGTGGCTTAAGTGCAGCAGAGGATAAGAGAGGAGAGGAGGAGAGACAACGGAGCGTAATGAACTGGACAGCCTGCACAGAGCTCTGGCACCTGAACACCTGAACCAGGGAGATGTGTCATACCCAGGGTAGACAAGGGTTACTGTGCAACTGAAAAGACATGATGAATGGGGAAAACACAGAGAATGACAGAAAATAATGTTTTTTTTACAAATAAACTTTAATTTAAAATGCCTTAAATATAAATCAAACAAAAAAATAATGTGAAAAACAATATATACTGTTCAGCGTATCGATTCGTATGATATCTTAAGAAAAAATATTCTTTTATATTCCGTAGGTTTTCCTACAAATGTCCAGCAATAAGAGCAATAAGTGCGCCTGTCTAAGCCACTGTGGTGTTTGGGCAACAAAACTACTTGGTTCGGTTTGTTAAAAGATCGTAGTTTAGGTTAGAATAGCTACGGAAGTTACATGGCAAATAAGCCAACGTTTCGATTAAAATAACTACAGAAGTAGTAGTAGTAGTAGTGGTAGTAGTACTTAGAAAATTAGGGATGTCAAAGTTAATGCAATGATTACGAGTTTGAACGGCACTCATTTCTTTAAGGCATTAACAAAAATTGAGATTTTTAAGGTTGTACCAGGTTCTGTTTTAAAGCTAAACTGAAGATACTGGCATCATATGAAACTAGAAAAACTACGGAATCCTTTGGATCCAAACATGTCATAATAGTTCGTCAGAAAGGAGGTTAAATAACTCGCCAAATATACGCTAAATTTTGGCGAGGAAAAACTGGCATGGCCCTTTTCAAAGGGGTCCCCTTGACCTCTGACTACAAGATATGTGAATGAAAATGGGTTCTATGGGTACCCACGAGTCTCCCCTACCCAGTTTTTATATAAAACTCAGCACACTGACACACTGACAGCTGTTGTTACCTGTTAGGCTTGAGTTTACCATGTTATGATTTGAGCATATTTTTATGCTAAATGCAGTACCTGTGAGGGTTTCTAGACAATATTTGTCATTGTTTTGTGTTGTTAATTGATTTATAATAATAAATATATTTATACATTTGCAAAAAAAAAAAACATATTTAGCCACTCTCACATTGATAAGAGTATTAAATACTTGACAAATCTCTCTTTAAGGTATTTTGAACAGAGAAAAAAATGTGGAATAAATTTGCGATTAATCGCGATTAAATATTTTATTCGATTGACAGCCCTAATAAAAACAGAAGTTAAGTGACAAATAAGTCAACGTTAACTTCTGGTTTCCCACGGGACACAAACAGCGGCCTCCTGGGTGATCTTTTCCCTATGTGGACTTTGTCGCTCTTTATAGTACGTCACCTGTCCTGGCACAGGATTACGTGGATTGCATACTAATTGATTACGTGGGATACATACGAATTACAGTGCATTACTTTTCAGAGGTATAGTGTAGTGTATGAGAACATCCTGCATTGTTATACTGTATGTATTTTGTTTTTATTTAATTGACTGTGTCATAATTAATGAAACACATATTTCAAGATGACTTATTTAGCTTTTGGTCTTTAATAACTGAATTGTTTTACATTGTGACTTCTCCATGCCACATTAAAAAAAAATATTTAATTATATCACAGTAAATACACACATTAAAAAGAAATACATATACCAATGTGTATGTATTCCACTTTATGTCCCAGCTTAATTTGTTTTCATTCAGGCATTTAAAATCTTCCATAGAAGAGAACCATATTCTGACTAATAAACACAAAGTAGGATAATGATTTGGCCTTGATATACAGTTAACATACTGTACTCAAAACCATATTTGGCTATTTTTACTACTCGTCCATCAGTGTGAGACAAATTCAAGGATGCCATTAAGCTTAACTCATGAATGTCTATGGTATCAAGTAGCAGCTTCCCTGAAAAGGGTTGTAGTTGCTACAGGAAGGAGTCCTAAAACCCAGAAATTAGTTAGCATTTTAGCACTTCCTGATCCCTCTTCTGGAAGTCAATGGGTTTTTTGAATGGGGTTTTAGTTAGATGCCTGAAAGAAGGTCTGTGGTTTTGTTCTACAATATAAAAATATGTCAGCAAATATTCCATTCGTGAATTTTTAAGCTTTTATGTGTCTTAAAAAAGACGGTTGCTAACAAGTGGCCAAATGAGACTACTAAATGCCATCATGCCAACTCATCCGCCTTTACAGCCTTGTTGTGTATACTCGCGTTCATGCGACCGTGGTGTAGTCGGTCTAAAGCCTATAACGTTAGCTTTTTACTTCCGCCGATTGCATTTACACTTCAAAAATCATAAAAAATACATTGGCTTACAAATATACGTCATCACTGCACCACTCGATTGATGATGAGGGTTTGAAAAACAGCACAGGCATCCTGACGAATACAATATAGTTGGAACTTGGAAAAAGGAAGTGGAAAATGTGTTGAGCTACTGTAGATTCATCTTTAGAGTTTTTTTTCTCTGGTTGGACAACCTTTAAATTATTAAATTGTTTGTCCACTGCACTGAACTAAGTGGCAATGTCAGACTACCAATTTGAAACTAATTATTCCCTCATTTTTAGGATTATTGAAAATGTATCACAACAGCACATATTTTATCACAATGTGATTGCACTGAATGATAAATTGCTCAACTCTAGAAAATAACACAAAAAAACAACAGAAAATGGGTTTCAGGAAGGAATGGAGAAGCTAAGAGGGGAACACTGAAAAAGGCAAATGTGAAATGTAAGCATGGAAATGTCGACCTACTAGAAACCTCACCGCTCTCATCCAACATCAGGTCGTCTTGGTAGCGGAACTTCTCCGGTCCACACGCCACAAAGACGTCCTCATCGCCAAAGAAGTCTTGCAGACACGACACCTGGAGACAAAGACACGCAGATGAGTATATTTTCCAAGTCAATATCCAAGTCAATTAAGCACACTCAACTCTTTTTCACTCTCACGCTTATTGACCTCTGGCAGCTGCCAAAAGCAAAGCCATCTTTCTACGTTATGGACTATTTGTTGAGGGAAAGGAGAGATTCTCCCAACAAAAATTTCCCAGCTGGTCTGCAGATTTATAAGTGACAACTCTCTAGTCAGACATTTATCTCTCTTACTTCTAGGCTACTGATACTGTGTGCATAACACACACTAACACACTGTTGTTCACTGCACATGCTACAAAATTTCCCTTCCTGAGCTTCCGTGAAAAGGCACATGCACTGAGCCCCAGGAAACGGATAAGGAACACCAGGGGAGTCTGTTTTTGTGCGTGCTTGTTTTTCTGTGCATGCACGCTCATTGACGCCTGTGAATATCCGTGTGCATGGCCTCACAGGTCCCTGAGCTCCAGCGCGGTGTTGTTTCTGCAGTTAATCAGTCTATCAGTAACTATAATGAGACCTTGCTGACTCACTAATTTGCTGATTCGCTGCAGCACGTGCACCGGACATCCAGAGCAAGTAAGTGGGGGGTCTGTTCCCTGAGGACTATAGCATCTTATGAATGGTAATGAGTAAGAAAGGGAAGAAACTAAGAGAAGAGAGGGAGAGGGCATTTATGAGCTACAGAGAGATGAAAAAGTGGTATGAGAGAGAAGGCGTGAGGCGGAGAGAAGTTTAGAGATCAGAGATTAGAGAAATCAGAGATTACTGTTGAGTAAGTACAGAGCGGACTAAATCTATACCTGACTCACAGAAAAAAGAACGCTGTCTTAATGAGTCACTGTCATTCTTTGACGGGCTACTGTGAAGCAAATACCAAACCTACAGTGACATGCTGACAGGCGCAGATTTAAAAAATTGGGTCACTAAACGTAACACAACAGGAACTGGGTCATTAAATAAGAAAGCATTTTTGGTTAGCGTGTCTGCAAAATTGTAATTATTTTGTCTAATTAACACATTATCATTCATAAATCGTCATCCTAACCTCTTATTATGTTCAATAGTGCTGCATAATTAATCAATTTTATCGAAATCGCAATATGGCCTACTGCAATCGCAGGATGAGGAGGAAATGGCAGTATTTGTTAAAAGGTGAAATGTGTGTCAAAATGTGATGAAAATGTAATATAAATTAAATATCATGGTGGTGCAGAGATGTCCTGGCCTACACATCATATTCTACAGGCTTAAGAAAACATCTTTGTTTGATCAGATTCCCACAAAAATCACACCATAATCATTTTAATATGTTTTTCAATGAAAATGAGAATAATGGTTGTAAAAATGATAATTCCCTCTAATATCGCAATTGCAATATGAGTAAAAATAATCACAATTGGATGTTTTTTCAAAATTGTGCAGCCCTAATGTTCATTCTATCTACACAGGATGGATGTTATTGGTTTCTTTTAAAAGGGGATTTATTATGCTTTTTCCCTTTCCTTTAGTGTGTCATATATTTTTTTGTGCATGTAAACGGTCTGAAAAGTTACAAAGCCCAAAGTCCAGGCCAGAGGGGGTTACTCTCCACCACAGAAACACTGCTCCTGAACTGCCTGAAACACCTTGCTTGAAGTCCTGCCTTTTCTTCCGTAACGTGGTGATGTCACCAAGTAACATATTTGCATAATACCTGCCTAGCAGCTAGTTTGTCACGCCCTCAAACAAAGCTAGTTAGAGTGGAACTGGAGCGGAGTACGAAGAGCGTGGTTCGGTTGACCAATCACAACAGAGTGGGCCAGCTGACCAATCAGAGCAGACTGGGCTTTTCGGAGCGGGGCAGGAGCTCAAACAGAGCGTCTCAGACAGAAGGTGAATAGAGGTGCTGCAGTACAGTTGGTATAAGAAAAATAAAGCGTTTCTTTTAACATTAAAGCATGTAAACTTGAAATACAAGTATGCACCTGAAAATAAGCATAACAGGTCCTCTTTAATCTATAAACTCACCCTTTCTCAGCATTAGGGTGTTTATTATGACAAATAGGCCAATAAACAAACTACTCTTCATTGTTTTCTATTTGAATTAGGCGACAGCTAATTCCATATCTGATCTAAACGCTGCATGATTTTCTCAAACAACTTTAATTACACCCCACGGGCCACCATCACATTTCAATCCCTAGCCATCAATATTCCAAATCATATTTTGGCGATAGGCAACGGAACAGTCAGAAAAGGATTTACAGGCAGACAATAGCTCATTCATCCGCTATGACAAATCTCCCACCAAAAACCTATTAGGAGCTATTACAATTTAGGCTGCATGCATGTCGAGCACCGCCTGGAGTTAGCACAGAAACACAAAGCTACCTTTATTACATTTTCATGGCAATTAACATCCAAGAATCCATTTAGATTCCTATTAGCCACCGATCAACAGCCAAAAAGAAAGTCACAGCTGATATAACAGCATTATCAACGAAATACCCAATAAACAGCGAAGAGGCCATTCTGTGTGTGTGCGTGTGTGTGTGTGAGATGGGAGTCATCCTGCCTCACCCCCCACAGTCTCTAAATGGGCCGACGGGGAGACAAAAAACAAGTTTAATCAGACACAGACTTTCTGCGGAGTATGGATCGTTTTCATTTAACTTTTCAAATCAAGGCTCGTCGTGAGTATGTGTACGTGCCTGCGTGCCTGCGTGCATTCGGCCACTCGTCACATGGAAACACACGTTTCTGCAAGGGCACATATGGACACTTGTACGTGTGGATGCAATATTATTCTAGTTTCATAACAGAGTGCATATTGCTTTGTTCCCTGCTATCCCCCGACAGTGTGTTGGTGATTATTTCAGGGGCGAGCGGCTCCATTTCCTAACAAGATGGCTGTGATTTACAGGCGCTGGTGCTGTTAACATTTCCCCAGTGTGTCAGCGCTGATGGGTGGACACTTCCATCTCTAAGTGTGCGTTTTTTTTTATTTATTTATTTATTTATTTATATAAATGCATATTGCTTGCTGTTGCATAGTATCTGTCTTGTCCACTGAGCACGGTACAACTTGAGCTATTACAAAGAACTTGGAAAAACTGGTTTTAAATACTATACGCTCTCATTTCTTTTTAAAAACATTACACATTTCTAAACATTATAATCAAGTGATTTGTGCGCATTTGTTTTTCAAATCAGAGATGAATTTCCTTTTCCCCGTCGTGATGTCAATGTGCACTCAACATCAGCCTCAGGTATCCAGATGGAAAGCAGACAGCCCACGAGGCAAAATGTCAAGGGAATAAAGTAAAAAAACAAAACAAAAATTCAATAAACGCTAGTCTAACGTAGTTTTAAAATATTTTTTCATATGTTGTCATGTTTGAAAATGAACACTATAAGAGGACTACTTGATTACTATACGCAGATTATTTAAACAGCATTTGTTTAGGAATGTTTCTGTCCCAAGCATTCTGATCCATATAAGCGATTGATCACTATAACCGTGATCACTACGAGCAGTTTCCACTGTACCACGGTTTTGCACTCTGCGGCTCATGTTACCGCAGTTTCACAGGCGTGTCGGAGAACTACGTTGGCCTTCAAGGTAACGTAAAAAGGCCAAAGCTTCTCTCTGGAGCCAGTGTTTGGTTTGTCCTTTCTGGGCTACTGTAGAAACATGGCGGACTCTGTGAAGAGGACCCGCTCCCTATGTAGATATGAAGTACTCATACTAAGCTAACGAAAAACACAACAATTCTTAGTTTCAGGTGATTATACGCTAAAGAAAGCATAGTTATGAATATTATATTCCATTTCTGCTAATAGATCCCCCCCCACACTGTTCCTTTAAGCTTGTGTTCTTTTGAAAAGCCCGTGCTTTTTATTCACAGCGGGATGTGTGTTTGCTGCTCTGAGTCAGTCTGACCACGTCCTCAGGCCACGGCTGCTGCTGCTGGAGTCAACCAAGAGGAGGCTGCTGCTGGAATGAGGCCTCTTTGAAGCTGCTCATCCCGAGATAGAAACTGCAGCACGCCAGAAATGCCGGGTAAACAGGGAGGAAAAGAGCACATGCAGAATGTACTCAGAGTGATGAGGACAGAGAAGGGAACAGTCTTCATGTAGGGCAGCCTCTGAGGCCACCTTTATCAAGCTGAGGGTAAACTAATATGGAGCAACACACAAACAGATAGTGTATACTGAGAGGGGTGTGAAAAGTATGGTTGCCATGGTGATAGTGCCCTCTAGGCATCGGTGCATGGCTGGTGCGTGCCACAGACTGCGCGATGTGCACACTGTGATAGAGAGCTCCATCATTCATATTTTATCTACTATGGGCACGATACTCTTACAGAACTGTGTCATTCACACAAATCCACACACACATGCAAGTGGCACATGGAGAAATATCTCCTGGTTAACAAAGATGATGTTGAGAAGAAGACAGATCGATCAATGAATGATGAACAGGAGAGGGAGCTGGTAAAGGTGAAAAGAGAGAGGGGGGGGAAATAAATAATGAAAAACAGTCAACGATGAAACCAACTAGCTAAATCCCCCGAGTTAGAGAGGAAACAAACAGACAGCAACAGAGGAGGAGATCTATTCCTGACTGTTGCTCTGAGCCCAACGACAAAACAAGCCGCTTTGATGTCTCTGGTGCTGCGTTCTCACAGAGAACCAGCACCGTTACACAACACATCCACCGCTGCTGAAACAAGGACGGCAAGAAACAAACAGAGAAAACAGCCGATGGACTAAAATAAGAGGATGAGAAAAAGAGCAGAGGAGTGTGTGTGGAAAATTGGCAATTTCATAACCCTGCCATCACCTCTCACACATCTTTATTAAAGTATGAAACGGGCTCTAAGATTTCAGTGATCAAAGCACTTTCCCGCATTAAAAAGGATCCATAATCGACTTATTCAAGCATTATTTTGGTTTAAAACAGAATCAAGACTACAGGAGCAAGACAAGACGTCTAACAGATTGTGTTTTGCATGCCTTACAAACAATCCTCTTCCCTTATTGTCCACAATGACTGACACTATCTATCTACATTTGTTGGGGCCAGTAAAGAAAAAGGTAACACCTACATACTACTCCATGCCACAATATTTTTATTGACTACGTTTCGATCCTCCTTGGTCAGGTCAAAATGTTTGAAAAAGTGAAAACCACACCCATATTTATACATAAAGGAACACCAATAGGCAAACAAGCTCAATGATAGCAGGTGTAGTTCATCCAAAACACCGCCGTGATTAAAACATCCACAAACAATTCACAATTTGATCAAATACATACAAACAGTAATACAAAAGCCATACTTCTAAATATCAAACACGTTATTTATAACACATATAAAGGAAACCCATCACCTACGTTCAAAAATATCACATTAAGGTGGAGGAAAAAGGAAAGAAGAAATAGTTAATATGTGTACAATAATTGGGTTTTAAAACACCCTTCTACTCTATTTAGCCAGTTACAACAACAGTAAAACAAGAGAGGCTTGTTTAAAAAGATATGACTTCATGACCTCTTATAAATGTGACGATTATATCCTTCTGAAAAACATGTTATTCAACAATTTCTGAATATTTCTCAGTAAACCCATTTATGTTCTCACTACGCCACCTAGTGTAGAATCACCAAACACCTACTAGAGTGTCTCTTTTTCCCTTGTTTCTTCTTCTTCTCTTTCTATGTTTCTTTGAGATTAAATATAAATCACATTTAAGAAAGAAACCACCTGGTTCTGGGCTGATAACACTGCTGAAAATTGTATTACTGTAGTTGCACAATATTAGTGCAAAGCAAAAGGTGGATCTGAGGAACTGAGGCAGACAATCGCTGCTGCCGCCACACGGTGGCACTGTTTAATAACCACATGGTGAGGAGGGATTTACAGGCCATTCCTCACAACACACATTCAACTACAGAAAAGCAGCGTGATAGACAAGTTAGAATGGTGTAGACACACCAGTGACCTGGTTTTAAAGTCGGGGAGATATGCATAGACAGTTGTAACGGTAAAGAAATAACTTCTGACTCCATCCAATACATAAAAGCTCAAATATCAACGTGTGAAACGCACAGGAACTTAAAACCACATGGTTTTATTTGAGTTAGCCGACCACAGCTGCAGACAGATATTAAATCTGGGTCTCTGCAGAGCGATACCTTTTCTCTATAACATCTGAGTGGCTCCTTGTTTGGTGTACGTCATGAGGGACGACTGTGGAGCTGCTGGGTAGAGTTTTAGTTTGGATGCTCAGGGACACGAGGGCAAATGTGTGGAAAGAGCTGTAAAATATACACACAATGAACATATACTGTAAGGTAAACACCATCTCTACTCACTTTTTATGAGAACACACAAACATGTGGCCCTACAGCCATACACCTAACTGTTATTTTGTAAGGACATGCTCAAATGACTATACACACTCCTGCACACCCTTCGGATTATCCCGGTGGTACAAAACTCGTAGCTTTTTGTGTTCAAACAGTCCGTCTGGTTCTCTCCAGCAGCTCCTGTGAATCAGACGCTGGGAACAAATGATCAATGACAACACTGCTCAATCTGCTCATTTAAATCGGCTATTTCTGTCTCCCTGTCAGATTTCAGGTCCACTTGAGGACTCATCTGTCAGCCCCTCGCTTTTCAGCAGGGGGGTTTCTGACAGCCACTGTGTGAAGACACGTGTGTGTATTATTTACCTCAAGAAAATAAGCAATAGTCAAGTTAGTTACAGTTAATGCTGAAACAACTAATTGATCAAATTATCGTTCAAGCCATTTATCAAGGAAAACATCTATAAATATTTCTTGGGTCCAGCTCCTCAAATGTGAGGATTTGCTGCCTTTCTCTGTGTTAGATTGAGTATTTGGGGTTTTGGACTGTTGATTGTAAAAAGAAAACAAGACATTTAAAGACGTCACCACTTGCAATCGGAATTTGTGATGGACATTTACACTATTTTCTGACATTTTATAGATTAAACAACTCACTGATTAATCAAAATATATATATATAAATTGATAATGAAAAAAAAAAAGTACTGCAACCATGGTTACACACTGAAAAAAAATGCTGTGGTGATTTAATTTAACTGTTTTTTTTCTGATAGGAAACAGAGGCATTTCTCTGAGACTAAAACAGATGGCATATAGAGCCAGAAAAAAAAAAACAAAAAGAGGAAAAAGAGATTGGAGACTCAACCACTAATCTCCTGCGCCACAATAGACTCACAGTGGTTACACAGAGAGGACACGGTGAGGTCAACATTATCCTGCCCACAGAAAGACCACATTTTGGAGGGACGAGCTGTCACTGCGCTCTGCCAGGGGGAGATAAGCTCAGTGGAGCTGTCCGCGGTGCTGAATCAACTGCAGCTGGCCGGCGCGGCACGCTGAGCTGCTCTGAAACACTAACCGCAGAGAGACCGACAGAGAGAGACAGACAGATGGATACTGGGAGACAGAGTAACAGATGGGTGTATTGATACAAGATAAAAGGGAGACACAGAAAGGACAAAGCATTTGTTGCAAATATGCATGGTATCTGAGGTGAAGGACTAAAAAGGTGCAAAGGAATGGCAAAGCTATAATATCTACACAGCAGTGTGTTGGGGCTGCCAGTGTTTCAGAACTGCGTGCAGCATGTGGCCTAGGGGTGGGACCATAATCAATATAACTACATGGATTTGACATTCATTTACAGGGCGTTTTATAATGTGGCTAAACCTGTTCTTTACCATCTTTAAATGACCGTAATCTTATAGAAATTAACAGTAATTTGTTTGTTTTAAAACAGGTCATTATATCTACATTTACTGGGTATTGAAGTACTGTACGTTCACCGTATATTATATATTATATTGTCTTGTTTTGTATTATTGTGGTGATTACATAAGTCAAATTAATGGCATATTAGGACTGCAACTAACGATTATTTTAATTTTTTATCAATTAAAGCAGCAATAGGTAGAATTGGAGCAAATACGATTAAAAAAAAAAGCATAAAATGAGAAAGTTTGTGACCCGGCAGCCATGTTGAGATCTGTTGAGGAAATACCAAGCACCACCCACCAGCCAGAGCAAATATCTAATTTTACAGCTAAACAGTACACTACAAGATGATTCTGAAAACATTTGAGGGGAGAAATAGGCATTACAGTAACAGAATATTGATTCATATTTGATCAGCGCTGCCTAGTTTGACCGTTTGATCAGAGTTTGAGAGTGATTGACAGCTGCCTCTGTTGAATGAACAGCCAATAGGAACGCTCTCATTCTGAAATGACCTGATTGGCTAAAGTCTCCCGTCACAGGCTAGATTTTTTTTAAAGCCTGAAAATAGAGCCATGAGGAGTTGTAGAAGTCTAGTTTTCTCTCCGAACACTTGAATTACAAAATGCTGAAAGCTGATTATGGAAGTTTTGCCCAATGATGCCAAAAATATTCTGCCTACTGCAGCTTTAAATCGATTAGTTGTTTGTTCTAAAAAAATGCAGGAAATGGTGAAAAATGTCGATTAGTGTTTCCCAAAGCCCAAGATGACGTCCTCAAATGTCTTGTTTTGTCCACAACTCAAAGTAATTCAGTTTACTGTCATAGAGGAGTAAAGAAACCAGAAAATATTCATATTTAAGAAGCTGGAATCAAAGAATTTGTACTTTCTTTTCCTTAAAAAATTACTCAAAACAATTAATTCTCAAAATAGTTGATGATTAATTCAATAGCTGACAACTAATCGATTACTTGTTGCAGCTTTATGGCACATGCCCACTTTTGACAGTCATTCACTGATATCCATAGAGCCCACAGACCAATCTGACCCCAGTACAGCGCTTAAAGTACGCTGTCAGCTGCTACTGGAGGCTCTGTAGAGTTAGCACAAACACATCCTTTGTCACTGTCAGGATTATAGAGCATAGCTGCAGAAAAATTCTCATCCTCACTCTCAAAATGAAACTGACAAAATGCATTTCCTTACTCTCCAGGGGGAATCTGAATAATCCCCTTGAAGGGAGACACAAGCAGGCACAGAGCCACGCCGACTGACAGCAGGAAAGGTAGACAGAGATCGATCTGAAAGAGGCAAGAGGGAAGGATAAAACCATCTGCACCCCCTGAGGGAGAATTCACACACCGCCACATGACCTCCCGCTGCCTCAATCAGCACGCTGCGCGGAGACAACTGACAGGGGACGGGAAAGGACGGGAAGGGCCCGGATAAACGAGGGGAGTCAGGAAGAGCTAAAAAACAAATAGAGGGAAAAGAGAGCAGCGGTGACATGAGGCCAATTAACTGTGCAGCGAGGCTGAGTTGGCACTGGTGTTACTGCGTTAGCCTCAAACCAGCACAGCAGACTGGCTGCTCTGTTGCATAACAACTTATGTAACAGCTTCTGCTCTCCACGGGGGGAGAGCAAACTTTCTTTTGGAGCTGTATCTGTCTTTCTCTCAGTGTGTTGTGGTGCATCTTATGTGTCTGAAGGGAGCCAATCACGAAACGAATAACAAATTACGCAGCCCTGTTTCCACGAGGATATAAATCAGACGCAACACAGCATCAGCCTCAACGTCCCTATACCCTCATCCTCCAGTGTTTTTAGGGTCTCCTCATCTTAACCCCCGTCTCTCTCGTCTTGTTGTGCTGTCTTGCCTCTATCAGACTCTCTCATTCTCCTCTAACCTCATCCCTTCACTGGTTTCTTTCATCTCCCCCCTTATTGATCGCTCGTCTCCCCCCCTTCAGTCTGTTGGCTTTATTCCATTTTCAAGGATGAGCGTGCATGCGTGAGCGTGTGTGTGCATACAAATATATTATGAGCGTGTTCAAGTACACAGGTTACTAGAGTGAGTATTGACAGAAGAAGATGTACATAATACTGTGTGAGTGAGTGGGTGAGTGACTCTGTTTCTTAGTTTAGTAACGATTATTTTAATGAGCGATTATCCTGCTGATTAGCATTCAAGTGCCTTGTTTTGTCTGACAAATAGTCCAAGACCTAAAGATCTCATTTTGAGATATATATATATATATAAAAAGGCAAATGTTTACATTTGACAGGCTGGAAGGAGGTAACTTTTGGCAGTTCTGGTTATAAAAATCACTCAAATGATGAACTGATTAGCAAAAAAGTGGCTGATTAATTCTCTTATGATCAATTAAGGGAAGGCAAAACATGCCCAAATAACATATAAATCAAACTGTTTCATCCTGCAGTACATTAACTGTACATTTGAAAACTGACAAATTGGAAGTACTATAAAGTCAGTTGACCTTTGAGTTTATATTGAGAGACAGACACAAATAGAGGTATTCATGATTGGAAAAAAATAAAAGAATATTGTAGACTGTGGTGTGTTGGCTACATTCGCTCCGATGACCGCTCAGAAAACAAAAAATACAAAGGCCAAAGGCTGACGCCCAGCAATGTCCCAAACAGAGCGAAACAAGAGAAAATAAGAAAATACAGACAAAAAGGGAGGCGTCTCTGCAGATACGGACATCGCCACACATTTCTAGTGGGTCGGAAGTGACAACTGAGAGGGATTATTATTGTATGAGTCTATACATTGCACACTATACCTTTAAATTAACATTTTAACTTGTCAAAATTGCATTTTGTTGACACCATGTCGAAATGTAATTTCCATTAGTGAAAACTAAATCGCTACTCAGCCCTATGGAGTACGGTGCATACCTGTATTTCAGGTTTCTACGAGAGCATATTTACATGCTTTAATTTTCAAAAAATGCTTAATTTTCTCATCCCTCCCGAAAAGCCTAGTCTGCTCCGATTGGCCCACTTTGTTGTGATTGATCAACCGAACCAAACTCTTCAGACTCCACTCTAGCTCCGCTCTAACAAGCTTTGTTTGTGGGCGTGGCAAACTAGCCGCTAAGCAGGTTTTATGCAAATGTGTTATTTGGTGACATCACCGCGTTACTGAAGAAAAGGCGGGACTTCAAGCAAGGCGTTTCAAGCAATTCAGGAGCAGTGTTTCTGTGGGGGAGAGTAACTCCCTTTGGCGTGGACTTTGGGCTTTGTAACTTTGCAGACCTTTTACATGCACAAAAAAACTACACTAAAGTAAAGGGTAAAAGCACAAAAGCATAATAGGTCCTCTTTAAATGTTAAAATGGCATGCCATAAAGTACAACATTTTTGCCTTCCAATTGGCTTGGAGAAGCATTGCTCCTTCTAATGTTTACATCCCCTCTAAGTGCTTCCCTTCCTGAGTCACGATCAGAGAAAGCCTCTGACTGTCGAGATATGTCGGTTCTGCTCTTCAAGCAACTAAAAGCACAAAGCTGGGACACAATCTTTCAAATGCAGATTCGGTTGAGGGAGATTAGAGAGTGAGTGAGTCAGGAACTGCATGAGTCAGACAGCGTGTGTGATGAAGTTGTGGTGTGACTCGGTTCTCAACCGTCTGCCAGTGCTGGAAATGTCTGCCATCAATCCTAATTTGGCAGCAGGTCCTCTGACTACAGACAGCCCCCCAATCTGCCACAGTCACTCTCTGCTGGTAAACAGACACACAAGCTAACAGACAGACAGACCAATCTGAAAACAGCACGTCCACAAACACAGCAGTTTAATCTTAAGATTTCTACAAGCCATTTCTAATCAATGTTATTCACTGCAAAATATACTGTAAAGTAGCAAATACACTGTATACTAGGTGCATGACACACATTCACACACTGCCACCTCCACGCACACACACCAAGCTGCGCTGAGTAGCTGTGACTCAGCAGATCAGCAGGAGCAGATGGACTTTGCTTCCCACAATCCTCCTCTGCAGAACAAAAAGTGACATCATCAACACAGTCCATCAAATGAAGATTAAAAAACAGCTGAATGCTTTGTATATGAGCAGGACATAATCCCCTGCACTTCATAATACGCAATGTTTTCAAGTGACGTAGCACCCTTTCTACTGTCCCTGCAGAGCTGGATACCGGCCAATGAGGACAAAGAGAGACGGGGAGGGAAACAAAACTAGGAAAAAGTGAGAGGCAAACTGAGAAAACGAAAAGGAGATGAAAAATGAAGCTGGGATAGCATGGCGGGGGGACAAACAGAGAGGAAAGAGGGTGAGAACGATGCCATATGTCGCAGCTCTAGGATTTGGGGGTGCATGCCGAGTGTGCTAATTAAATGAGGACTAAAGAGCCGTAAAAACAATGGCTTGTTGACAGCAAGACACAGTCAGTCTGAAAAGTAAAGAAAGGCGAGAGACAGAAGATAGGAGGAAGCGTGGACAGCTGATGGACGTGAAAAGGGCAAATGTGTTGATATAGGCAGAAAACTAAACATTACATAGGAGGAGAAATAATGATGCAGATGGAGAGAGAGAGAGAGACAGAAACAGTAATGGGTGGAGAGAAAATGAAAAGAAAACGGAAGACACAGAGAGAAGAAGGAGGCTGCAGAGAAAACAGAAGATAAAAGGATATTAAAAGCTCTTCAGCCTTGCCAACAAGGAGAAGTACAGGCCAGCAATGCGGTTTGAGAAGTGAGAGCTGCACTGCAGATAGTGAACAAGTGGTTCATCCACACTCTCCTCCTACGTATAACCTCTATTTAACATGTGCCATTTAATTAGTGCGAAAACATGCCACGGTGTGCCATATATAACGGGGTGGACAAAAAATAATGCTTGACAGAGAAGGACATTAAGTCTGAAGTGACTTGTTTACAATTAGTAATGTTGCTACAAGGACCGATCACATCAAGTTGAAAGGCAAGTAACATCAACTGCAATGGCAGCCAGTACTTCAGCGCATGAGACAACAAGCAGCTCATACAAGGTCAATGCATTAAAAAAAAAAAAAAAAATGTCGAGAGAAGTTTCAAAACTCCTGACAACATACTTCATACACAGACAATATGCTCAGTAAACAAGAATATGCATCTACAGCCATGCTAGCTACTCTGTGAGCATCTTAACATGGACAATGCTCACATGCTGACGTTAAGAAGGTATAACCAACATCTTAGTTTACTGGGTTAGCATGCTACCACGTTCCAATTAGCACTAAACACACAGCACAACTGAGGCTGATGGGAATTTGGTCATAAACCAAAGAAAATAAAGTTCATCCAATAATTGCTGAGATATTTCCATAGACTGTATATAAGAAGTGGACGTATTCACCGTGACGTCACACATTTTGTGGACTGTCATTTTGAAGCCTTGAGTTCGGCATTTTGGGGTAGTGTCTATAAGGGTGTCTGTAAACTGCAAAATCTGATCTGAGATCTACAAAAACTCGCTGCCCGACGACCTATCTTAACCTTAACCATTCAAGTTCAATGCCTAACCTTTACAATCTTGCAAAGGTTTCCCCAGTGTGCTGGTTCTCTTCTAGCCACTACCGCATTTTGGCCATGGCCACCCTCTCCACACGAGATGGTGGAGTTAAGTTCAACCGAATGCTGAATAAGACATTTTTAGGCACCCAAAAAGGTTAAGATTAACTTTCATGAACTGAAAACACACTGTGAAAGGGTTAAAGTTGTAAGACGAAAACACGGACAACTCCCAGACCGGACAATGCCCCTAGCTAGAGAACCCCTAGCTTAAAGTTAAGGGTTCACCCAAATTACAAAAACACAAAAAAACAACCTCTCTTTCCAAATACAATCCCCCTGGTAGACTGTGGAGTACCCAGGACATAATAACTAGACACAGTTCCAATGAAAAATGCTCATAAAGTTTGAGATGGTAACCCTGCTGATGAGTTTGAGTCTATTGAGTTGCATTATTGTAAGAACGAATGTTTTTAGAGCTTGAACCATACTAGAGACAAAAAGGTTAAGATATCTCAGCCTCTGCTGCTTTCAAATTTTGGCCATCCTGTCTCCAGAGTACACCTGTGATGTGATTTTTAAACAAAAACTGGGCAAATAAAACCCAAACTATGCACATAAATACCACTATAGAATTAAGTAGGACAAATGTTTGGCATTTGGATGAACTGAAAGTGTTTTGTGTAGCCTAAGCCCCATATTTTTAGCATGGGCGGTCGATGTGTGAATGGTACGTCTTGCCCATGCTAAACCCGCTGAGAAACAAAAGGAGTTCATTAATGAGATACTCAAAAACAGAACGCAACCAACCTTAGAGATAACTAAGTGGCATCACTTCATGCACTGGTTGATAATCGCCCACAGTTAATGGCTAGTGATGCATGAGCAGAAATCTAGATGAGTCCATTAAAAAAAGAGTGTGTGTCACTATCCGTGCCTAAGTGTGCGTGAGCCGTGTGAGGCCTCGAGGCTGGCAGCTGGGGTCCGACATAGTGTGTGTGTGTATGTGTGTGTGTGTGTGTGTGTGTGTGTGTCTGCATCTGTGTGTGTGTAAACAGAGCTTACATGTATTAATAGACCAGCCATGTCCGTGTTCTAAGCCACTTAACGGGTCGTCTATCTTCTTGATCAGACCAGCCCAGTTACACCATCACGTCGTGCTACTGCTACTGTATGACATCACAGCAGGTTGGACGGTTCCTAGGCAACTATCATCATAGAAACCGGCCAAGGTGACGAGCTTGCTGAGAAATATGAGGTTGTGGTAACCCCAAAGGAGAGGCGACGGAGCTAAAAATATCACCTATCATACACAGCGAGACCTGAGACAGTGGCACAATCAATATAGCGGTGAGGGGGGGGAACTTGATATATTCTCTCATGTTACAGACGAAAACACAATCTCCAAAACGATCACAGTAGAGTAAGCTCCCAGTGAGAAAGCAGGCAGAGTATACGTATCAGATGCTCACAGAGACTTGTTTATAGCCAGTCATATGTCGTCTCCTCTCTATTCCCATCTCATTAGCAGTATCAGCTCTCCCAGAATGCTGCCAAATAGGAAATGCTGAAAGCAACAGTGATAACAAACATCAAAACCTTTTTATAGCAAACATGCAGGCGTATACCCCGGAGGATTTCTTTGGTACAGACTGAAATGTGCTCGTAGCAACGATCATGTGCCAAAAGGTGGCATTGAACGCCAGATAAGACTTGGAGTCTAATTTTCATACATATGATATATAATGTTGCCAGTTCTATATTTAATTCTGCAAAGTTCCTGTAAGGCTGCTTGTGTCAGAGTTAACCCGATTTATTCGTTTTAATGCCACTAATTTCTTTAAAGCATTAACACAGTTGGTCTTTCGGAGGTTGTAGCGGGCTCAATTTTAAAGCTAGAGTGAAGATAGTATCATGTGAAACTAGATAACCTAAGTAATCCATTGGTACCAACCATGTCATAATAGCTTGTCACAAAGGACGCTAAATAACACTCCAAATTTGCGCTAAATTTTTGGCGAGGAAAAACTGTCATGGCCATTTTCAAAGGGGTCCGTTGACCTCTGACCTCAAGATATGTGAATGAAAATGGGTTCTATGAGAAAAAATGTGTGATTAATTTGCGATTAACCACGATTCAATATATTAATCAATTGATAGCCATATTTTAGACAACATTTAAGGTTTGAGAAGTTTGGGTCCCTTTGTAAAATAAAAAATGGGTTTGACAGAAATATACTCTGAGCAGAAACTCAGTTAATGGCAATAGTTAACAGATATAAACACAAACACACATAAATGAAAAGGCATAATAAAGAGGACTGACAGCAGCAGGGGCAGCTGAAAACAGATTCTCAGCTGAACTCTTTAGCCCAAATACCAAAAACATAATCCATTATTCATCTCAGCACAGTTTAGCTGCAAAAGTAATTATGTAAAAAGAATCCATGTATGGTCTTGTAGATTGCTGCAATCCTTGAGAACGATTGGAGACAAAGAGAAAGAGAAAAATATATGGCTTTGGGGATGTACTGTACATATACATCCTGCCCCGCTGCCTCTGGCCTCATTACTGGGGTTAATGAAGGCGAGGAGCCTGAGCTGCGGTGCTCAGATGCTCTCTCTCTCTCTCTCTCTCTCTCTAGGCTCTGCAGCTCTGCTGGGACTCAACGTAACTGGCGGTCAGGCCCAGAAACCTACTTCTGCCGTCGGCTCAGTGACTGACACAGCTCAGCTGACGGCAGCAGCCCACACACACAAAAACACATACCCTACTTAACCCTTAAAGTAACCTTACCCTGGTGCGGCACTCAGGTAATTACCTTTAGCGCACTCCTGACATTAAATAATGTATATTCAAGTGTCATTAACATGCAGTTTGTTCACTTGTCATCCTGCCATGACTCGTTCATATTATTGTGGTATTGAGGTTGTTCTTTTTTATATACTAAGCCTGATTCTCTCTCTCGCTGTATAAACATGGATTAACCACATTTCATAGGGGGTTTATATTTGCTACGAGCTTATCTAGTGTTTCCTGAGACCTTTCACCTATTCAGAAACAGGAGGCTGTTCAGGTCTTGTCCAGGATTTCCTTGGGCACTCTCAATCTTATGCAAATTTGCTCCAATCCAGTCTACTTACTACTTTCCAATCGGTTTCTTCATCATTAATTCCAATCTTTCTTTAGAGTCCCTCATTCTCCACTTTTCTGTTCACTTAATAACATAATCGCAAACTCTCCCACATGCATTAACCCACGCACGCTATACACAAAGAAAATGAGAAGGAGTTGGTTCTGCACTCAGCCCAACCCATCCAATTTGGCAGTGAGCGTGTTACCATGCCTACAGGCCCAATCAATACCGCGTCTAAAAATAGCATAACCATAATAGTCTTACTTCCAATCGCGGAGGGGTGAACTGGGTGAGAGCAGCATTTATTGTGTAATCTCCAAGATAATCGTAACCGATGGCGACCATAGAGTTAGAGCGCATTGTGCAAAAGCGTGAGTTTAATCCCCAACAGGAGGTTTCTCAAGGAAAACCTGATCCTGGGATTTTATTGGCTGGTGCTGGGATCTGACAGCAGGTCAGGTCAGGAAAATCTGGAATGACTTCCTACTGGGTTAACAGCGGATCATTAAATAGACTGCGTGGCTTCAGAGACGTGCCGGTGCCAACACATGAAGATTAACGTTGAGAAGAGGGATAAATGCTAACACGGAGTACTAAAATGGCAATTAAGGAATGAAAAGCCCATAAGGGCAAAGACCATATTCATGAGGATGAGTCACAAATTGGCCATTTAGGAGACGATTACGGCTGTGCGACACAAAATGGCAGGAAGCCCTTGACGTCAAACACAATCTGTTTCAGGAATAATGGTGTCGTTCTGATGCCGCTGCCAGGGGAAAAGTGGTTCTGTGTCGCTGCGTTCAATAACTTGGAGCTACAACGTGACCTCGAGAGAGCAGACAGACAGAAACAATGATGACGGGGGGGGGGATGGCACGAGAGATGGAGAGGTGGCATGGAGGCAAACAGGAAGAGACAAGAGTGCTAAAACATGTCACAAATATAACCTGAAACCCTGACACGCTGGCACAGACGCTGTCTTTCTCTCTTTGTCTGACACAAACATAGACATGTGCCAGCACAGAGAGAGAGTGTTTGACCTCATTCAAGTTCAGGGCCATTTCCACATTCATTTTAGTGCTGTAGTGGAGAATACGTGCTATACGCACATGTGTAGTACTGTTTTAAAGCGTGTTCTTTTTATAGCGTCTCCCTCCACAGCTGAGAGAAGGAGCTGAATAGGTGGGTGGACTATCAAGGGGGCCGTGACTCTGATTCATCTCCGTGTTCGGAGGCAAAGCCCTGGCACACATTCGCTGCAGCGTGGGTGGGAAACCAACCCAGACTCCATTCATAGATTTCTTTCATCTTTACCTTCTCTCGACCCCTTTCTGTGTCGCTATTTCTCGCCACAGCTCCGGCTGTGAACGGGGACACAGACGTTCTTCATTCATAGAAGGCTCGTGAAAGAAAAATGAGAGTGTGGTTCATAAAATATTTAGACATTTTGGTCAGCCTGTTGATCTGGATTTCCGCTCTTCAAGCAACACCAATGCAAAACAACCACCTTCATGAACGAACGATGGCTGTTAATCGCTATGATATTGAATCTCTCTGTTGCACGGGTAACAAAGTCCAAAACAGCAATACAAAAACTCACTCTTATCTCAGTGTTTTGGGCTTTTTCTCTCAATGGAACCACTCATCATGTGTGCAACACAACATCACCATTTAGACTGGAAGGTTTAGAAACATTGCTACCTTGAATGCAGGTGAACAATCAGCAATACCAAACCAAAGATATGTCGGATGTCCTCTAATACGTTAGTGTTTCCCTCCACAACACGAACAATGCTTACAAAATGACCTAAGATTTCTCACCAGTTTGCCCTCCAGCGTGTAGATCTTCTTCACCACCCCGGAGTCCAGCTTGATGGCATCCGTGATGTCGGTCAGGACTTGCTCGTAGGAATGGGCCGTCTTCTTGTTCAGCAGGATCCTCACGGCTTTGCGGGGCTTCACTCCACTCCGCACCACTGTCACAAGCTTTGGACGTATGAAGTCCTTGATTTCGCGGCTCTCGGGGGCACCGGCATTGGCGCTGCCCAGGGAGGGAGGCCCGCGGGAGGACGCGGCCGAGGCCTTGACGTTCACCGACCAGTTGGGGTTCACGTTTTTTGTGTAATCCAACTTCTTGTAGGCTTCGATGGAGCTGCACACATAACTGTCACCTGTTGGGGTTAAGGGGAGGGAGGAGGTAGACAAAAGGAGGGATTAATTGGAGGAAATTGCATGAGCTTCAGAAATAACAAAAGAAATGAACAGCTCTATTTAGAGAGAGCACAAATTGAGAAGAGTATGACATAATACAGAGAAGAAAGGTAAAGAAAGGAAGGAAGCAGTGTGCAGCATCTCTTAACCAAGCAACAACACTATTATTCTAGCAGCATGCAACATAATACATGATTAAATAGATTAAAATGTAAAAATATGGGATATTTTGCAGCTTGCTTTCCTTCAGGCCTATATTTTCATATCCCATGTCAACCAAAGACGATGTAAAACAACTTGTAGTCTATCCCATGTCACCTTTTAGAGAGTAAAACAGATCAAGAGAGAGCTAATCTGAGCCGAAACATATGTCTGTATCACCATATGGCCATCAAATGAGTGGTATAATCTTCATAATAATAATCTACAGTGTGCTTAGCCAGTTTTATAGAGCAGTGCCCATAAAAAAAATATCTTGCTGAGCCTGTAAATTAGTGCTCACATCACATTTTCATAGTCTTAGGTTTGTCTAGCTACAATAGGGAGGTGAGCAGGGAAAGATCATATAACATGGCAGCTGACAGGGTTTCTTCCTTAGAGGAAGAGATGCACAGACAGACATGTCCCACTAGATTTTAGATTAGCAACTACGCTGATAAGGCCATGAGTCTCCCAGGTGCACGAGAGGAACATATAAACCTGCAATTAAAGGCGCTATTGATAAAATTGATAACATTCAGCCACTAGCTGTCGCATTCTCCGTCCCCCGTCCCATTGCATTTACTTCACTACAAGCCATTTATCCGTTTTTTCTACAGTAACTGACGACCCAGAGACACCATGTGATACCAACGTTGTTTTACTATTGGCTCACAAGCCTTGTTATAAGGGGGAACCAATCTCAGATATCTTCCATAGAAATAAACAAGAAACATTTATTTTGGACTCACCAAATTTTTTTTAAATGATTAATTCACGATCATAATAATTGTTTTCGGGAAAAGCTATATTTTTATCCGCCACCTTTCTGAAAGCTCTGTGGATGTATTTTCAATGATTTAAATACATTATTTGTTTATTTAAAATATTCATCCACATCAAAATGTTATCAATAAGACCTTTAATTGTGTCTGAAAACAGTGAGGAAAAAATATTGGAATTAGTCTAAGCCTTTTTAAAAAAAAATACTTTTTAAAAGGACTGTATAAATAAATGTATTATCTTTAAGTCAAAGTGCAAATTTACTTCACAAGTTATTGAAAAGTAATTTATATATCTAGATCAAGGGCGGCTGCATTGTTTTGTTTTACATTAATTATTTTTATGGTAGTATTCTAGGCATGTTTTGAAGCCTATA
>CAKAOH010029678.1:4149-43243 GCA_916701665.1 Sebastiscus tertius | reverse complement strand
CCCCCCCCCCCCCCCCCCCCCCCCCCCTACACACACACACACACACACACTGCCAGGTGCCATGGTAACCAGATAATCCATGTTATTGACTTCACCTCTCAGTGGTCTTAATGTTATGGCTGATCAGTGTATATCATCATGTTCTAGTTGTTTCCCAGCTTCCAGATGATGTACACCACTTCTATGTGGCATATACTGTTAAACCTGCTATCTCCCCCTTAAGTACCCCCCATAAAGGACAAAAATGGGTCCATGTGGGTCTCTAAGGGTTAATGAATCATTTGTATTCGTTGTATTGTAAGTGTCGCCACTTAATTTTTTAAAAGGAGAATAAAACTATTATTTTTTATTAGTTTTCAGCCTGACTCATGAACTATGTCTGAATCCTTCTCTAAAGTTTAGATAGTATTATGCAAATTAAACTCACATTCTTCATGCAAAGAAAACTTTTCTCCAATATTGTAATCCAGATTATTAAGAAGCATTGAACAGAATTCCTTTTGCCTCTATACCACACGTCAAATTACGTCAAACTCCTCTTGCATCTTTATAAAGTAGATATATTTCACCATAACTTTATTAGAGTACCACAAGGGCAACGAAGCAGGCTTGATCTATGCAAAAACATTTCACAGGGCTCTGGAGCTGCGCAAGCCAGAAAAATTAATGTTGTGGGCATGAATTATGGCATTATTCATATCCATGTCTTGCTGCTTCAGCACTCCTATCGAAAGTGAAGGTAGCCAGTGAAAGACAGCCTTAAATTTCATTACTTCATAGTGGGTAGTAGCCTCTCACCAGGGTGATGACTCATGGTGAAAATAGATAAATCAAACATCGTGTGTGTGTGTGTCTGTGTGTGTGTGTGTGTGTGTGTGTGTGCCTGCTGGTTCCTGCCGTACACCATTCACATTCTTGGTGTGCAGCAGGGAGGGGAGCCAGCGGAGCGTAGCATTGCACTACCCGGCTTGTTATCAGGTGGAGAAAACGAGGACAGAAAGTGGGCAGACGGGGCTGGTGAGCAGGGGGGGAGAGAGAGAGGTGAACGGAGGGGGATGAGCAGAGATGGAGAAAAATGAGGGAGAAAGGCACGGATGACTGGAGAGACAGAAAGAGAAAGGATGGGGGGCAGCGGGCACGGACAAATGACTGGGAGAGAGAAGAGAGGCAGACGGAGTGACACTCGAATCTGTGCCGAGAGCACATGAGAGACGAGAAGGTTGGCATCGATGAAGATGGAGAGAGAGATGTGAGGAAGAGGAGGGAAGGAAAAGCATTAGATGAGTTACAGGAGCTATCTTAGTGTTCATTAACTTCCTGAAATATTAATATCGGTACACAAACACACACAGAACTGGACAGCATAGACATACATTTTTTATTAGTGATGCACAATTTAAGAGGTGAACATTTTTACGCAGGACGCTGACACAACAGATACGTCACCGGGACGCGTTGCATCACATTGCATCACATCACTGAGAGACTACGACATAACATGATGCTAAGACTAACGACAACAAACAGGAGGGGTGTGACGGAGGAATGAGATATACAGTGGGTACATTTGTGAGTGAGTAATTGTCCATGTGAATACAAATATTACAAGTTGTATGAAGTCACAAATTTGCATAGAATGTAAAAAAAAATAGCAGACACCAGAAAGTATTAATAATATAAGATGCACACATACTGTGGAAACACAAATACTGTGGATTGTAGTCAGTGGGTAAGTGAGGCCAATGCAGAAGTGTCTTAAACCTGCATTCTCTCTAACAGCCAGCAGGGGGCGACTCCTCTGGTTGCTAAAAGAAGTCAGATTGTATAGAAGTCTATGAGACAATGAGTCTACTTCTCACTTTATTTCTTACCTCAGTAAACATTGTAAACATGAGTTTATGATCTCAGTCGCTAATTTCAAGTCTTTTTCAATACAGTATAAAGCAGTTTTAGGGTGCGGCTACCTTGTGAACGTTAACTGTAACATTTTGGTCGCCTAAAAATGTCTTATTCAGTGTTTCTATTCCTATATGCAGTCTGTGATTGCAGGCACCCAATTCGACTGTTATCAGGCCATTAAATAGGTCTTATCAGTCGCTATAAGCACCTTAGATTTGGGAGGAATTAAGACCTACTATACCTACTACATTGTAAAAGTGAAACTTAAAAGCAACATGTTCTAATATGTAAAGCTGAATGAAACGTTACATTTTGAACACATACAAAAAGACTTCTTTAGGTTTAGGCAACAAAACTACAACTCCTTTAGGTTTAGACAACAAAACAACATTTTCTTTAGGTTTAGGCAATAAAACTCCAACTTCTGTAGGTTTAGGAAACAAAACTACAACTTGTTTAGGTTTAGACAACAAAACTACATTTTCTTTAGGTTTAGGCAACAAATCGACAACTTCTTTAAGTTTAGGCAATGCAACTACAACTTTTTCAGATTTAGGCCACAAAACTACAACTTCTTTAGGTTTAGACAATAAAACTACAGCGCCTGACTTCCACTTCTGCTCCTGTCATAATTACAACAGTCGCTAGAGGTCGCTGTAGTGTCCTTTTATTCCTTCTTTCGGTGATCTACCATGTGAATAGATAATAAAACCTACTAGTGGTTGTAGTAGGCCCCTACTGACCCACATCTGTGGAGCTTATAGTGACTAATAACGCCGATTTAATAGCCTGACAACAGTCTAGTCGGCTGAAATAACAGACACATTTGAGGGGAAAAAATGCACTAAAATATGAAGCACAAATGTCTCACAAAGTAACTAAACAAAGCCGTGAGATTTTAAGCGAGGTTCATCTAGAGGACAAGCTATTAATGTCCAACAGCCCTGAACTGGCAAAAAGACAAGAGGCTGAACTGCTGGAAAGCAGAACAGTTTAGACTTGAGATGTCTGCAGTAATCGTATCACTGTGTGCTGTGTGTACTACACCGGAAAACTGAATATGTGTCCTATCTTTACCGTCCCGTGTCAGTTGCAGTCATGTCACACATGTCTGCTTCTTTGTGCCCAGAGTGCATGTGTCATCCCATGCTGCTGCATATGATGCATAATACAATGTTTTCCCTATCTTTTACACACTTCCACATACGGCGTAAATGCACACGTGCACACGTCAGCACATATCAAAAGGAAGAAGACGAGCATTTGTAACCCTCCTGATGTTCTAATCCCAGCAGGCTCCGTGTTTGTAAAGTGCTTAGAAGGAAAGGGATAACTAGGCAACATGCTGCGCCACAAATGTAATCGGGTGCCGTGTAAGACTTTAAGTTGACCTCTTCTTGATCAAATTCTCCACAGTCAAAGAATTAGCCTACTGAGGAATCTACTGAGGAAGAAAAGTGTGTATTCAAAGCATTGTATTCTGTCTTTATCTGGTGTGTGTGTGTGCGTGTGTATTTTTGTATCTTTGCATGCATGGCTGAATGTGTGTAACCATATGTGTGTGCAGCATGCTAACCTTATTTATTAAAACACAGACTTTCAATATTTGATTTCCTGTGCTGAAGCTTCAAGGATGAGTGAGGTGAAAGGAGGATCTTAAATATTTCATCAAACCTGCAGGTAGCAGCACATAGCGCCATGAAAAAGCACGCTCTGACTGCTGGGAAAACAGAGGAATGACCTCACTGACTGACTGACTGGCTTCTTGCTTCTTTTCTACACTTTAAATTATGTTATAAAATATAATCAGCACCCTGCCAGGCTTTAAATTGAACATACAGCTACATTCAGAGGTGATTGTCTGAGGAGAAAATGATTAAATTCACTACATGAGCACTGGCGACTACTGTAAGTGTAAGATCTTTAGTGGGTTAACTAATTCTATTCACCCCATGTAATGCAGGTTATGGAGAGCTATACAGCCAGTCTCAATGATTTGAGAAAAGAAAGTTCACCAAAGCTGAGTAAGCAAATAAACCCTACAGCTCATAACAAACTTTGATGCTGAAAAAATGATGAGGGAGAAAGATTTTTAAATAAATGTGGCTCATGCACGCATGCATTATCAAGCTGGTGACCAGCATGTAGTCTACTCAATGATACACATGACAGGCCTGACGGACACGTGCACTGCAATATGCACTTAATCATATTCATGAAGGGGCCGGTCGCATCTGGAGAATGAATAAATAAAACCTTCAGCATTCATTAGTTAGCATGCACCGACTGAAAGCTAGTTTCTGAATGAAGAGAGAATCTCTTCTTGACTTGTCGTTCTGCTTATGAAAAGTGTTCAACTATAAAAGCGACTCAACTTGAGCTGAAAAAGAAAAGTCTGAGAAGGGAAGCCAATGTTGAAGTGCCTTAAACTTGCATTCTTTCTAACATCCAGCAGGGGGCGACTCCTGGTTGCAAAAACAAGACAAAATTTAAACTTCTGTTGTGTCTACTTCTCTCTTGATTTATTACCTCAGTAAACATTGTAAACATGAGTTTATGTTTTCTCAATCACTAGTTTCAAGACTTCTTCAATACAGCATGATGTTCATTTAGTAAATGATGGTCCCATTTAGAGTCAAATAGACCATAAAGCAGGGGATGCTTTAGGGCGGGGCTACCTTGTGATTGCCAGTCACTACCAGGGTGTTCATGTGTGTTTTCTGTTCATGAACATTAACTGTAACATTTTGGTCACCTAAAAATTTATTTTTCAGCATTTGATTGTACTTAGCTCCACCCTCTCGTGTTCTGGTTGCAAGAAACCAAGATAGCAATGGCCAAAATGCCAAACTCGAGGCTTCAACACGACAGTCCACAAACCAACGGGTGACGTCACGGTGACTACATTTCTTGTATATAGTCTGTGACTGCAGGCACCCGATTCGACTGTTATCAGGCCGTTAAATAGGTGTTATCAGCCACTATAAGCACCATGGGGTCATGTGCGACGGCCAAAAAGCCAAACTTCAGGCTTCAAAATTGCAGTCCATGAACCGATGGGTGACGTCACGGTGACTGTGTCTACTTCTTATATACAGTCTGTAGTCTAAAATGACAAAACAATACAGAGAAAGCTTTAAAATAAATGGTTCTGTGCATACAAGTTGGTTCTTGGTTACAAAATAAGCTCATGTTATATTTGATTCGCAATGACACTTGAGACCTTGGCTCTCCTGCATATCACTGAGGTTGAACAAACGGAGAGACGTCCACGATTTTTAGTCATCGCATAACATCATGAATACCTGATGACTGTTTGAGTATTTATATTTGTCTCCTCCTCCTTCTTCTTCCTCTTCTTCTGCCTCCTTGCCTTCTTGTGATTTACATGTGAATTGAAGCTTACAGATCCTCCCCCCACTCACTTTGATCAATTGAACAGATCTACCAAGAAAAATTGGCAAATCTGAATCCCAAGATTCATCATGAGCACAGCTGTTACAGAGATATCCAACAATACTGCACCACTGTCAAATGTGCCTAAACAAAATGTTGACTCAGGAAGTTAAATAGTTATCTAATTCTGTTTTCAATACATTTAATATAATACAATTAATGAATCAATTATTTAAGGGGACTGTTTTTAACTTTCAGAAATGCTTGTTAACAGCGACACCTGTGGCCGTGAAATCAACGAAAGTCTGCGTCGGGCTCGTGCTTGCTCGCTCTAAATAGACATGAACGAGCATCTCTCAAAACAGTGAGGCGATACACGTCAGCTAAAAGCACAATATCACTCTATATTTCAGCTGCTTGGCAGTAATGTTAGCTGGCCAGACCAAGGTCTCTCCATGAATCACTGCTGATACTGCGTTTGCTTCTCCTGCCTCAGCGCAGGCTGATGCAGCGGGGCTCTGCAGCGAGGCTTCCTGCTCTCTCTGCCCGCAGCCGGAAAGAGCAGGAAGACACCGGCACCCGGTCAGTAACGAGACGATAACGTTTCTCTCTGCAGAGCTCCGTCACTTCACAAGACACGGGAAACCTCTGTTGGTCTGGAGGAGCTGCAGCAGTTATTTCTGCACAAACATCCACTGAACATTCACTAAATATTCTCAGAGCTACTAACTCTTCTGCAGTGTGGAGTGTGCACGCGTTCACGTCTAGAGGTGGAGCGAGTACGCGAGAATGCGCGCGCTGTCTGAGTGAAGGTAAGCAGGCAGAGGAGCAGAGACAGCGGCACATTTATATGCTTAAAAAGTTACAAACAGTCCCTTTAAAAAGGGTATCCGAAAGCTAGGTTTGGTAATCTTGAGAAACTAGCCAGAGTATGCTAGATTTTTACAAAACATGGTTATTTGTTAGTACTCACAGCTGTCAAACCTGTCTAACTCGTGGTAGACAGGCAGGTAGCCTGTCCAATCATTACTTTCTGTCTGATTGGACGGGTTTATTACCGTCCTGCGACAACCACAGATACCTTTTTTTTTGTCAGAGCATTTATCATTTATCGATTGCTGTCAGGATGTAATGAGACTTTCAGCAAATATAATAAATAACCAACCCTAGCTTTAATCTGCAATGCAGTTTCTGCATCATGGTATACAATTTACAGAGACAATTTGTCAGTGTTTGTTAAAAAGACGAGAAATTGTGCATATTTGGGAACTTCTCTGATACAGGATGTTTAGTGCAGGTGAACTAACTGAGGGGGATAATTGGAGGGCTGCATGTGCACATAAAAATGCCCTCAAACAAGCATTATGTTTGCACATGTTTGTGCTGCTGACCTGTCTGTGAATGTTTCTGTGTGCACCTACTGTACATGGAAATAGGTATTTAATTGTGTCTCTGGTTTGTGCACAGTTGTGAGTTTTTTACCTAGAGCTGGAGTTATTGAAAACTTGGAGGCATTAGTGTTGCTCGTTTGGTTGGGATACCCACCGGGGATGTGTTTACGCAAAGCAGGTTTTAATGAAGTCTCAGTGGTGGCATTGCAGGCGGTGTAGCTGCATCCTAAATGGCACCCAGCACTTTAACCCAATCTTAGGTAGCAGAGGCTCTTTGTTTCTTTTTGATGATGTTACAGTTGTTATTCTTTAATTTCCATAAGACACAGCTGAGGTCTTTATGAGCTGCTGTTTGTGCTTTGTAGCTCGACAGACTGTGTGTGATCTGGTACCCAGGAGCAAGAGGAGAGAGATTGAGCCCTTTTTACTGGAGGTTGCCACCCTTGCTCCGATACTCCTGCTAACACTGCAATGACCATGACCTCTTAAACTCTAGAGAGGAACACACAAGGGGATGTCGCTTGCATAATCTTCATCTCCTGACACCCTCCATGCACACATCCTCCCTCCCTACCGCACACTCGCTCTTTCTTTCTTTTTCTTTTTTTAAACACACACAAAGACCCAGCAGCATTTATCAGCAGCCGGAGTGTTGACAGAAAGTAAACAGCACTGTCTCTATCAGCCGATGTGTATCAGGGCCACAGGGACCCCATTCATTCCTATTATCAGTGATTACCATCACTGAGCGCTCCTCCTGCTCCTGATTTCTATCTGTGCCGGCAGGCCAAAAGATCTCTATCAGACACTACAGTAACTGTATGAACATTCCCATTGCCATCATTTATCACTGTCTATTAATTAGACAATTAGTTGCAGCAAGAGGATGAGGTGGATTGGGTGGGGGATGATGTTAATAAAAATTGGAAATGATTGTTCCTGATAGAACTTGCCTAAAAATATATTTAGCTGTGGACTGCCTTTTTGCACCTTTATGTTGTTGCCCTTAATATCTGTATTATTTTACATAGGACTGTCAAAGTTCAGTAAGGGATAACGTACAGCGAGCCGGTCATTGTTTTGAAAGAATCCCCGACAGAGCGATGCTGGTCTCTCATCACCCTGAAGGGGATTCTTTCACAACAATAACCGGCTAGCTGTACATTATCCCGCTTATTACACGGCTACTTTCTTAAGAAATCAATATTTTGACACAAAAACAGTCCGTCCGAGTCCAAGATCTGCGCCCATAGCAACGGTCTGTTATACATAGCAACGGTCTGTTATACATAGTAACGGTCCATTATACATAGCAACGATCTGCTATACATAGCAACGGTCAGTTATACATACCAACGGTCTGTTATACATAGCAACGGTCTGTTATACATAGCAACGGTCAGTTATACATACCAACGGTCTGTTATACATAGCAACGGTCTGTTGTAGAGAAATTACAGACCGCAGAACGTCGTGACTGACCAATCAGAAACGCGTATTCAACAAAGTCGTGTAATAAAACGAAATAACGTGTGAACGCAAATTCCTTATAACGCCACTTATTTCTTTATTGCATTAACGCAATCGATCTTCCGGAGGTTGTAGCAGGTTTTTAAAGCTAGAGTGAAGATACTGGCATCATATGAAACTAGAAAACCTAATGAATCCATCGGTACCAACCATGTCATACTAGCTTTCCAATAATAAATATATACATACATTTGCATAAAGCAGCGTATATGTCCACTCCCATGTTGACAAGAGCATTAAATACCTCACAAATCTCCCTTTTAAGGTACATTTTGAATAGCTACAACATATGTGATTAATTTGCGATTAATCCCAATTAAATATTTTGATAGATTGACAGCCCTAATTTAACAGTTTAAAACACATAAATGCAAAACAAAAAGACAGGAAAGAATGTAGTAATGCAAGCCTAAATGGAGCTGAAGCACTATAGGAGTATTGTGTACACTGAGCAGAGAGCCACGGGGACTACAGGGATCCAAGGCTAGCTGCTGGCCGAGGATCATAAATGAATTACTTTCAGCGAATGAGATGGATGGTCGTGCTTCTTAGTGAAATGCTCCCTCCACTCACCTCACAATATCGCATAAATCAATCAATAGACAGGGTTTGCACGTGGCACTGTCTCGGTTTATGCATGAATGTTATAAAGGTTGCTACCGGTCTCAAGTCAATAAATATGATTTTTTTGCGTGATGCAACGATTGGCAACATCAGACATCATTCAGAGCCATCTCAGAGACCGACGGTGATTATCCCCGACAGAGAGTGATAAAGAGGAAGAAGCTTGAGCAACAAATATGGGAAAATTTTAATTAAAAAAGTGTTTACATGTACGAAAGGTATATAATATTCAGATGTTGTTGAGAGAACACTCTGACATAACACCATCTGTTGTTCACAGCTGCATTAACACACAAAGATGTGCATTAAGTCATTTAACATTTAACAACTTTATTGACGGATAGTCTTTCTCTTACATTACAATGATCGTCCCGCTTTTTACCCATTAGGCCTCCACACCGAGTTCGCCTTCACACAAACTGCTCGTATGATTATATCCATTATTGTCGAGGCCAGAGGAGCCCATGTGTATTCATTATTATTAGAACCGTGATACAAGTCAGCATATGGATCAAGGGCACGCGGCTCTTTTATCCTCTTAGACAGCACTTAGTGACAAATATAAACCACATAGATGTACACACACACACACACACACACACAGATACTGTATGTAGACATAAGTCATGATCTCTATTCCACCATTATTATTTTTTCCCAGAGGCCTTTACTGTCCCCTTGAGTCGGTTCCTCTCTCTTCTTCTTCTCGGTCTCCAACAGAGACTAATGGAGGTGATAAAGACGAGCTACAGTGGAGGTTTGGGGGGGGCATGTCAATCCATCTCAATAAAATACGTAATTAGCGTTCACATCTTTTTCTGCTTCTTGTTGTTTCAGTTTGATCCAGGTTTTTCAACAAAAATATTCCCAAAGTATGTATTCTTTTGCATTTATTCCTGAATTATCTGAAAAGAAAAAAAAAAAAAAGGACCAATGACAAAGTTTGTGACCCGGCTGTTATGGAATTTCTGATCCTCAGGTTAACTCCGAGGCCTCGGAGCTGTTGCTGTCATACACAGAAAGTTGATTGAAGCTTGATCAAGGAGCCTCCACATTGGTGTGTTCTCTCTGCGTGAAGCCTCACAACTCTCCCCTTTCTCCCTCATGGTGCTCAGCGTTTTATCCTCATCATGTTTTGACTTGACGAGATTCCTCTGGCATCTCTGTGACCCTGTGTGGCCCCAGCGACCGGCTCTATGTGGCCCCTGCTACAGACACATCTGTACAGATAACGGTAGCGGCGATCACTAGGCAGGAATCCAACCCAGTGATGTCAACACGAGGGACACCTTGACGCCCCAACCAAGGCAAGAGAAGTAGTTAGAAGGAATCCACCCCGGTGATGTCAACCCAAGAGACACTCTGAGAGACCCTCCGACCAAGGAGAGAGCAATAGATAGAAAATTCCATCACACGTTGAGATCAGTTGAGGAAATACCAAGCACCGCCCACCAGCCGGAGCACACTTCTTCTATTTACAGCTAAACAGTACACTACAAGATGTTTCTGACAACATTTCAGGAGAGAAATAGGCATTACAGTAACAGAATATTGATTCATATTTGATCAGCGCTGCATAGATTGACCGTTCGATCGGTTGTTTTCCTGCAGATGCTGTTAGGAGCACCGGAGGACAGTCCTCACTCATCTAGTCCAGGGGTCAGCAACCTTTACTATCAAAAGAGACATTTTTGGCCAAAAAATAAATACAAAAAAATCTGTCTGGAGCAGCAAAATGTATTTGAGCCTCATAATGAAGGTAATACCACTTATTAGGTCTAATGCAGAGAGGACTAAAGTGCAAACAAGAGGCGGGATGTTGCAGAATCGTCTTGAGGAGATTTTAAGCTCTTTTCAGTTTCAGGAGCTTCCAGTGTGTGAATCTAGAATCCCTCTAGGCCTACAACAATGATTAATTAAAGTTAAAATGCTAAAATAATAACCATTATTCATTTCTATATACTGTGTTGTCAAAGCCACGGGGAGCCACTGGAGCGGGGCTGAAGAGCCGCAGGTTGCTGACCCCTGATCTAGGACTATAGTACCATACTGTATACATGACACAGATTGAAAAGCGTGTGTATTAATCTGCTAGTTTATAATGGATTGTGATCCACACTATTTTTAGACATCTCTGTCAGCTGTGACTTAATCTGAACCGACACAAACACACAGTGTACACACAGACACTGTAACACACGGGGGGTGGGGGGGTTCAAGGGTTAACAAGCATTACATTCACGGGTCATAAATACAGTACGAGATGGGCGGGACGAGGCTGGAGGGATTTATGTTGCCATACTGTAACATCCATCCGTCTGTGTCTATCACTAATACAAATAATGGCTGGACTCCCACCCAACAAATGGCCACAGCAGATGGACAGAATGAAGAGACATCATTGCTGTGCAAGCAGCATATCTCTATACACTAAAGACATATTTAAATACAGAGGATACATGCTATTGTTGGCCTTGAAGGAGGTATTGTTTTCACTGGCGTTGGTTTGTCTGTCTGTCTGTCTGTCTGTCTGTTAGCAGGATTACTCCAAAAGTTTGCGATGGATTTGAATGACATTCTTTGGAGGGGTGGGGTGTGGCACAATGAACAATCCATTAGATTTTGGTGGCGATCATGATCATGATCCGGATTCAGGAATATCTTTAAGGATCCCGATCAGCCTGAGCATTAAGACCACAGAGTATAACACATGCACAGTGTAGCTGATGATGCGTTGATGTCGCGTGTGGATGTGTGGTGAGACTCCGGGGTGCGGCGGGAGCTGCTGTCCGTCCGCGGTGAGAAAGAACAAAGCGGTAGATGACAGGATGAGAGATGACGTAGTGTAACGTTATACAGACATAACAAGGCTGCTGAATGAGAGAGACATCCGGCAATGCGTTACACGGAAACACACCGTGTTAATAACAAGCCGACCACCTCACGGTGCCGCCAGCTGTGAGCTGTGATCTGTTTTTAAAGTCACACGTTGGCGGAGGTCTGCGCTCTCCGAGTGCCATTCTAGTTCTGTTGTTTTATTGCTGAATACAGATTTCCCGTGATGGCAATAGCCTGGTGTTTGTTGCACTTTGTTAAAGCAGCAGTGGGGAGAAATGGAGCAAATTATTTATATCACTATATCCTGACAGTAGTGCATGAGGTAATCTGAAAAAAATCATGTGCCTCCGTGTCCTCCGGTGGCATCTGCAAGATTTCACAGACCGGAGGAAAACAACCAATCAGAGCCGAGCTGTAAAACCAGAAAGTTTGCGACCCGGCAGCCTTGTTGAGATCAGTTGAGGAAACACCAAACACCGCCCACCAGCCGGAGCAAACGTTCTCATTTTACAGCTAAACAGTACACTACAAGATGATTCTGAGAACATCTGAGGAGAGAAATAGGCATTACAGTAACAGAATATTGATTCATATTTGATCAGCGCTGCCTAGTTTGACTGTTTGATCGGCATTTGCGAGTGATTGACAGCTGCCTCTGTTGAATGAACAGCCAATAGGAACGCTCTCTCTCTTTCTGAAATGACCTGTGATTGGTCAAAGTCTCCCATCAATAAAAACAGAGCCATGAGGAGGTGCAGAAGTCTAGTTTTCTCTCAGAACACTTGAATTACAATATGCTGAAAGATTAAATGTTAATTTAAAAACTATTCTGCCTACTGCAGGTTTAAAGTTAGAAATACAAATGTTTTCTCTCAGTGATGCATTAATAAGCTGCAGTGAAAATAGCATCTACAAATTGTGCTGTGCTTTCTGATTACTATCTCTCCCTATTTAGCTCTGCTTTTTATATCTCACATCGTAAAGCTTCCCTCTCCTTCATTCCAACGTTCACTACGTCGGTCCCCCTCGACCTTCGCTCTCATCATCATCACACTCTCCTCCTTTACACCACATCAACCCCTCCCCCAGAGTGTGTGAGTGTGTTTGGGATGCTCGCTGCATCATTTCCCGAATGACTTGACCTCAGTAAATGATAAAACGAGCTCTGACAGAGAGAATGAGGGATTTAAGTGCATTAAAGATGTCATGATACTCGTGAGACTCCTGTCATTCTCTTTCACTTTCCCTTTCCTCCTCACCCTTCCAATGACCCAGAAGTAAGAAACATGATATTTAAATGTATTTTTCTTTATCCCATGTAGATCTGTTTTTTTTGTCAGGTAGAAAACATGTTTGCCCTCCTTTTCCCTTTGCCCCCCCACGTGCTCCACCCCACAGGTTTTTACAACACAGAATCATAAATACAAAGAGCAGCCACTCCCATCACAACACCCAAGAGAAATCACTTGCCATTGCGATGCGTAGCCTCAGAGCCCCTGCCCTTTACCTTCAATCCTCCTCATCACGGGAGAGATCCTCTGAGACGGGGGTTGGGGGGGGGGACAGCTGCGTGATCCAGCCCAGGAGACCAAGCCTGGCTTAGTCTATCCTGGCCTTCATATGCATAAATGATCCCAAAAGGCCGAGGCCACATCACATCATGCAGGTTGCATAAACCTGCATTGCTCCGGGGGCCCCCCCTCTGGATTTCTGTGTGACAGTGGAGACATGCCGACTTAATCATGCTCGGCTCAGTGATTTCAATTTAGCTCAAGTTGTGTCCATGTGATAATGTGAGAATGAGGACTGATTTTATTATGCATGCTGGAAAAACACAGCACATACTTATGACATAGTAAAGGCAAACATGCGTATACGTAAAGGAATACGCGTGAGCAGCACTGATTAATGTAGGCACACGAGCCTGTTTTCATACGCATCAATGCATGCTTGCACGCATGCGCACACGTATGTGCATTTACATTTACAATGCAATCTACTGAAATGTGGCCCACTGACAGGGGTTAATTGTATACTGACATAATGCAACAGCGCTATCTTCTGTCCAGAGGATAAAACTGCAGGACTGCAGCAAATTGAGTCGGTGTGAACAAGTGGTCCTCTCTGTTTCTTCTCTTCTCTCTCTCGTTTATCTGGTGGTAAGCTGCTGATTCATCTGGATCGATAATCTCTTTCATCTGATCCAATGAACATGTCAATAACACTAGTGTGATTGCATCTGTGTGCGTGCAGTCTTTTGAGCCGACTAAAAAACACCCACCCACACGTACACACCGAGGCTGCGAGCCTGAGGTTTCTCTAACAATATGTCAGAAAAATGCCTCTTTCAGCCCACGTCTTCTCTTTCCTCCCTCTACTTTTCCACTCTGCTTTCTCTTTATCCCTCACCTTACGCTTGGCCTTAATTTACTTGTGCTTCAGCCACACAAACACACACACACCATTCTCCTATATTTTTTCACTCCCATTTCCCTTATCGCATCTTTATTTCTCTCCCCTCCCTCTCCCACTCCCACCCCCCTCTGTTTCTGTCTGTCTCCTCATCCCTCCCTTGGCATCTCCCTCCTCCTCTCCCTGCCTCTGTCTGACGTCATAGCAACCGCAGTGTAAGATCCAGGGCTTGCTTGACAGTGTCCATCATGCTATCAAAAATGACGAAGACAGATGAGCACTGGAGGAGGTGGCGTGGGGGGGGACAGAGGTGGCAGAAAGGGACTGGACCACGCCCACATCACTGTGGCATGTAGGGTGAACGCTCCATTGGGGGCTATGTGGCCAGCAAGCTGTGGGCAAGGTCGGCTTTAGGCTGCAGCATTTTTAATGATAGTGACTCACTCTGGCATGGTGCAGCAAACTGAGCATGCAAGCAGTGCGAGAGAAGAGTGGTCATACTGATGTGTCACAGGGCAGAGGCAGAAGGGAGAGAGAGACTGAGGGAAGGGTATGTAAGGTGAAAGAGATTTTAGAGAAAAGGACATACTAACTTTTGTGTCAGTGGCGAGAGGCAGAAGAAGGCTGCAGAGTGCAGGAACTAACTGTTGTGTAAGTGTAATAGGTAAAAAAACCAGAGTGAGACATTTGCATTTTTAAGGATTATCGACTCCTCAGTCAGGAGGCGACGTGTGTTTTCATGCACACACACATTTGTAAAAAAGAAGACGAAATTAAAATGTAGTCTCTCGCTGTGCAAAATGTGCAGCTCCAGCATCAAAGTGCCAGCTCCTGTCACGCATGAATCATCTCATAGATAGGAGAATAGCTGATCATGTGGTTCTAATGCCCATTTAGCCTGACTTCCACTAACTAAAGTGAGATAACACATGGCTATACCGTCGCCCTAAGGCCAGTTCGGGCTATACAGGAGCACACCAGAGTTCAATTATAATACTTTATCTTAGGTGTGTGTGTGTGGAGGCGGGAGATGGAGGCTTGTGGGGGATGTAATTATGGGAACATACGGTGTTACTTTCAATGGGTTGAGCTATGACGAATGTGCCAATGTGGAAAAAGCTTCATTGCACTAGAGACATCTTGTGGAGCGATCGTGTAAAAGCATCATATGTGAAACCGTTTTAGAGGAAATTCAAGGTTTGTCTCTGAATAGTCATTGCCGTGACTAAAAATTGAATGATGCCACAACCAAATTTATTCCCAATAAATGAAAATGAAGTGGTAATATTTGTGTAAAGAAGATGAATATAAGTTAGTCTTACTCCATAAGAAACATTATGTTAAGACATTTTTAATAAAGCTTAGAGAAATACAACGTTTGAGTGCAAAATACTTCATAGATTTAAGTTCAATTAACTGAATGGAATTCGTACGATTAACTAAGTTACCTTAACAATAAATACTTGAGTTCCTTGGACATTTTTTTTCATGCTTAAATTGTTTGAGTTAATAAACTTAAACAGTTTGAGTTGAACTAACTCATCAGGTTTTACGGTGATTCAATATGACAGTTCATTTTGTATGGATAGTCCAAAACCTTGCTCAAATTTAGGGCTAAAAAATTAATTATTCATTCATTTTAAATAATTAATTCATGTTTATTTCTGATTTATGACTAGAAGAACTTAACACACAGTGCTGAGCTGTATCTCAAATTACTCTTCATGTTCCCAGCTTTCAGACGATGTACACCACTTCTATGTGACCTCTACTGTTGACCTGCTATCTCCCCTTAAATAAATAAATAAATAAACTTTATTTGTATAGCATCTTTCCAAACATAGTTACAAAGTGCTTTACAAAAGTTAAAATAGTGCAAACATCAAGATAAAAACAATACAGAATAAAAACATCGGCCAAAAAATAAAATGTTGAACATAAGACTTAATAAAACATTGAGTACAAAAGGTCAGCAATAATGACATTTAAACAAGGGATTGCTATAAAAAAAAAGGCCTTCCTGTAATGAGGCGTCATTTAAAGGTCCCATGTCGTGCTCATTTTCAGGTTCATACTTGTATTTTGTGTTTCTACTAGAACATGTTTACATACTATAATGTTAAAAAAAAAACTTTATATTCCTCATACTGTCTGTCTGAATATACCTGTATTCACCCTCCTGTCTGAAACGCTCCGTTTTAGCACATGTCAATGGAATTGCAACGGAATTGCGTTGCTAGGCAACAGTTTGGGTCCATGTTTACTTCCTGTCAGCTGATGTTATTTACATACACTGCAACAGGAAATAAACTGGGACACATTTAGAATGTTTACGTTTAAAACCGTGTAATGGTCTATATATATTGTATATTTGTGACATCACAAATGGACAGAAACGGCTTGTTTCAAACGCACAATTTCTGAATACGGGGCTGTGTGTATTTCTCCGTATATTGAGCATTTTGATAGTCTAACAGTATTTACAAATATATATATATTTATTTATTTTTTACAATATGGGACCTTTAAAGTCACAGTTTCTGAATACGGGCTGTGTGTATTTCTCCGTATATTGAGCGTTTTGATAGTCTAACAGTATTTACAAATATATATATATTTATTTATTTTTTACAATATGGGACCTTTAAAGTCACAGTTTCTGAATACGGGCTGTGTGTATTTCTGTATGGATTGAGCGTTTTGATACTTTAATGGTATTTATCAGTATTTATATAACACTTAAATCTGCTTTATAATAAATAAAAGACATGGAAATCTCACTTTTTACAATATGGGACCTTTAAAGATTACTTTAATTAATTAAAGAACATAAAATAAAATTAAAATATAGGCCTACAGCTTTTTCGGTGTCCTGATGGTGCTCCTGATTGGTGATCTGCTGTAGTGCATCGTGACTGGTGTGCGTGTTTAGTGCTGTAGTGAATGAATGAAGGAAACTGATGAATGAATGGAACAACAATGACGTCGTGTGCCTACGTCATCTATTCCTCCCGCGGAGGAATATTTTTCAGTGAGAGGTGTAGTTCCGGGATCTGGAACTACTTCCCAGGATGCACAGGGAAAAACTAGTGATGGGAATTCCGGGTCTTTTTAGTGATCCTGATCATTTGGCTCAGCTCACCAAAGAAGAGCCGACTCTTTCGGCTCCCAAACGGTTCTTCGTTTTTACCACTTCTGCCTTTTTATAATTCAGCCAAATTTAGGGCTGTTTTTTTTTTATTAGTATATTTGCGCATATATCACTTAAATTATTCAATATAATTATACTAAACCCTATGATTTCCTGAATACCATAATTTTACATGCTACTTCGTTTCCGACTGTCACTCATCTTGACTGCTATTCGAGCACCGCACCGCACCACATCGCACTCCTCTCTCTCTTTCTCTCCTCCTTTCCCTCCTGCTCTGTACCCGTAGACCGTCAGCGCGCCTTGCAACCCCGCCCCTCCCTGCTTGATGGTATATATCGTTGATGCAATTGCATCAACGATATTGCACATACCATCTTGAGGTGTGTATTAATACACACCTCAAGTGCAACTACCTTTGTTTACATTTATTTATTTATTACATCTACCCTACCTGTTTTAAAAGTGCAATTACCTCTGTTTACATTACATCTATTTTTTATATCTTATACTTCTAGTGTAACACTTCTGTTTATATTTATTTATTACATGTACTTTAACTGTTTTATTTGCTTTATAACTGTGTGTGTTTTACTTCTTATGTTTTATCTGCCTCGTTTAGTCTTGTCAAGTATTTGTTTTAAAGCACTGACAAGAATCACTGTGAATCTTTATTCATTCATATTTAATACGATGACAATAAAGCTTTCTATTCTATTCTATTCTATGATCCTTGTCTGTCATCACCTGATTGGTCGCACGGACGTCATTAACACAACATTCAGTCACAGTCAGTGCATGGAGTGCCCTTGGTGCAGAGAGGATCATCCTGTCATGCTACCTTTAATTAATTAAAAAAAAAAGAGCCGGCTCTTATCGTTCACTTAAAAGAGCCGGCTCAAAGAGTCGACTCGTCCACTACTTCCACATCACTAGGATAGCCCGTAGAGCGGTGGAGGGATACAGCGGAGGAACTCGTCGCTAGCAGGTTAGCAGGTGCTCAACGCAGAGAAACCACCAACAGCAGCCTGAAGAGGAGGATGAGGAGGATGGCAACATAACATATGGTGGTTTACCTCCTTTAACAACGACAGAAGACACGTTCAACACAAACCGTAACCTTGTGCTTTCTCTAGTATGATGTCCCGGTGAGTTAAATACAGCAGCAGGCTGATGTCCTCCATTAAGAGCTGTTATATAGCAGGCTGGCTAACAGCTGACAGCAAGGGAGTGATAAAACGTTATGTTGGTTTATGAGACAATATTAGGAGTTTTATCATGACTTATTATACTACTGCACTGTGTAGTAGATATCTGTAAATAAACATGAATGTAGTCGGTTTAATTTGCTGCAGTTTAACCGTTTAAAGCTCGTTTTATAGTCGTTTGACGTCATCTGACGTCACATGGGGACGTTTGACGTAACGTCAACGTCATTTCAGCTGATTAATGAACGTTTAGCTTTCACACACACTTAACATGCAAGTAATCAGAATACTTAACATGCAAGTAATCAGAATACTTAACGTGCAAGTAATCAGAATACTTAACAAGCAAGTAATCAGAATACTTTCATAGCACCTGGAGTGATATGATGCTTTATTGAGATTCAAGATTCAAGCCCTTTATTGTCATTGTGTAGTACAACGAAATTAGATTGACAATCCCACAGGTGCTAATGAAAAGATAGTACAATAAAAAAATATAAAAGATAATGCAATAGAAAATATAGAAATACAATATGTATTTTCATCTGTTTTTAGCTGGTCTGGATTAACAGATGCTGCAGTCCACATTAAAACCATATTTATGTTACATTAAGGGTGTAGGAAAATGTGGAGTATCACAATATTATGTACACTATTGATTATTAATTGATAGTTTACATGCTTAATTGTATGCATGTGTAATTGATAACATGTTGGTTTATGAGACGAATATTAGGAGTGTTATCATGACTTATTATGATACTGCACTGTGTTTTAGATCTCTGTAAATGAACATGAATGTAGATGGTTAAATGGGCTGCTATTGAACCTTTCTAAGATCATTTTATAGTTGTTTGACTGCATTTGACGTCATCTGGGGGGTTTGACGTCATCTGGGGACGTTTGACGTAATGTCAACATCATTTCAGCTGTTTAATGAACATTGAGCTTTCGCACACACACTTAACATGCTCATTTGATTGAGAGGATGCAACATGTTGTGTAAGATTTAATTTCCACCGTCACATCAAACTCATCCTATCATCACTGTAACTCTCAGTGAACGTGTTAGTAACCTCCTCATGCTGGTATGTGAAAGAAGTCTTTATTCTTGTAAATACTGGTATATGTTGCCCTTTTTTTCTGTAGATAGTGCACCCAGGGTCCTCAATTGTTGATATGAATCTAATGGCATATTTTTATATTTTTGTGTAAGGTTTGTTTTTGTTTGTTTTTGTTTGTATTCCCCCCTCCTCTCTGACGTGCAAGTAATCAGAATACTTTCATAGCACCTGCAGTGATATGATGCTTTATTACGTGTTATTTTGCGTTAGCTTTTTTTTTAAAAACTGGTCTGGTTTAACAGATGCTTCAGTTTACATTAAAACCATCTTTATGTTACATTAAGGGTGTAGGAAAATATGTAGTATCGCGATATTATTTACACTATTGATTTTTAATTGATAGTTTACATGCTTAATTTTATGCATGTGTAATTGAAAACATATATGCATGTTAAATACTTTATAAAAGACCCCAAGTAAATGCATAATATATATATGCAGAGTTAACGCCATTCTTTTCATTTCCTCTCATCAGTTAAACAAACTGAATGTGCACTAAAGAAATGACAAATCCTATTTTGTATCTGGAATTTCAATTTATTTTTATTTTTATTGTGTGGTTGTATATTAATATGTGTTCATTTGTGTTAAAATCTTTGTAATGCTCATCTTTGTAGAGCTTTTTCCCTGCAGGTCATTACTCTGATGAACACTTAAATCAGTCATAAATATACTGTCAATAATAGAGGTGTAAGAAGTATTGCGCTTTTATGTATATAGAGTTTTAATCAATAGTTGTCGTGATATTATGTACACTATTGATTTTTAATTGATAGTTTACATGCTTAATTTTATGCATGTGTAATTGAAAACATGTATACATGTTAAATTAAAAAAGTAATAGTAGTTTTTTTTATCTCAAATTTGTTGCATATGGTGGCGTGTTCTTTATACTATGACAGTTTTTAAAAAAATTAGATTAAAAAGTAATTGCAATATATCGTAGGGCTGCACGATTATGGCCAAAATGATAATCCCAATTATTCTGATCAATATTGAGATCACGATTATTTATATATTAGGAATAAAAAAATGTATTTAATAGAGCTTCCATATCACTTCCATGTTGAGCTACATTAAACCGTCAAAAACTCTAAATGTTATCCTTTTACTTAGCGTTATTATAGTCATCTATGGTGGTTATTTGCATAAAAACACAATTCAAATGATTAGGAAATAAATAATTGTATTTTTATTTAAATATTTGCTTTATAAGAGCTGCTTAGAGGTAGTGTTAGGAAGTTAAACAGGTCATATCTCTAATATCTATGTTATATTGCTGTGAAACATCTCCTTCAAACAACTGGATTGAAGTTATTAGTTAGAATATTCAGTAAGTTTCTCACCGAAAACTACATCTTACAAGATTACATTTGAACGCATCATGATAGCGTCATAATTTACCTTCGCCCAATACTCATTTGTACTGAGTAGAGCTTGAACACACCATGATGTAACTCAATGGCAGTAGCTAGCTGTTAGTTCAGGAAGCGCTTGATTTATGCAGCAGAGTTTTCTATGAGCGGAGCATTTTAAACATCACTATCGCAGTCGATCATGTTCATTTAATTGTGGGAAGCCAAAATTGTGATAGCGATTAATATTTGCTTAATTGTGCAGCCCAAATATAACGCCGATATATTGAATGGGAACCCCTGTGTATTGATACGTATCGTATCGCCGGGTTCTCGCTGATACACAGCTCTATGTTACACTCTAACATGTATTGCTATGCTGTGTATGTAACCAGGAATACCAAATCCAGATGAGTCACTTGTTGCTGCTACAGAATATGTAATCTAATGTCTTAAGGCCGGTTGCTAATAAAGCTGTGGTTCTGTAGGCAGATCAGCTTTAAACTAACTATGACCAAGAGCTGTGTTAAAGCTCCTTTCACCTGCAGATTGGTTTTCCCCGACCTCTAAACACCCTGGAACACGGTGCATTTGGAGGGGTTTTCCCAGTATCGTCTCATTTCCCTGCTTCTTGAGGAAGTGACATTCCTGTTCACCACAGTAGCACATGCCTCTGTCTGTGTGTGCACTGAGAGTGTGAATGGAGAGATGTGACGTGTGGCTGTGTGAAATAGAGAGAGAGAGAGAGAGAGAGACGGAAACACACAATCTGTCATTATTCAGCCAGAGCTAAACTTGGCGAGGCACGAGCCGGTAATTCTCTGCCATACGTGGCTGTCTGGGTTGGCGTATTCATGAGAGGGGAGCATGAGTCACTGTTGTTGTGGTCACTGTGAGGAACAACTGGTCAACCTGACAGGGCAACTCCGTTATCAAGGTAAAGGCTACTGGTGTTAAAGGAAGGGTTTTGCCGTTCACACATTTGCCCTGTCTGTACAGCAGGATGTTACTCTTTGCTTTTCTTGCAGCAGGGTGTTGACCAGTGTGTGCAAACACAGGTGAGCATAGCCGCACCTCAACAATGGAAAAGATCTTCTTGTGTTCAGAGTAAAACAGAAGCCAGGTCCTCTCTGCTAAGTCACCAAACGTGATGGTTTTGGTTTCACCATAGTGTCTCTGGGAGTTTCACATGATCTGTATAGAGTCTGTGAGATCATATATACATTTGTAACACATCAGATTTTGCAGTCTGTATCGTCGTTACTGTCTCTCCACTATCTCTGGTTGTATTTGGTCATTGTGGGAAATGTTGTAAATCAATGAGCAGGACTGCTTTATGGCAATATTGGACTTATGAGGTCACTGCTAATATTGATTTGATAGACAGACGTAGTAACAGTCACAATGTTACTGATCTCTGAGGTCTTACCTATCCATAGAGACCAACATCATGCATACAGACCTGGTAGTTGTGGAGCTATTCTTGACCTATGTTGGGTATGTCTGTCTCGGCGAACCACACCTTCCAGCACCCCTAGGGCTTAAGAGGTGACCATCAGGATTATATTTATGTAGATTAACTAACTGATCAATGAGCTAATCTTTCCAGGTTTAACTTTCACGGTTAGATTGTCAGTGTGTGCAACAAGTTAGCAGGAGGGGCTCCAGTCAGTCATGTTGGTTTTTCTTGGCAGGTGATTGAACTGTTTGTGTTCTTGTAAGGGAGTCGCTCCAAAAATTGCAGCACTCCCCTGAGCTCCACACAGAGCTAGCCTGAAAGTACTTGGCCATCCTCCAAACCTCCAAATTGATTTCTCATCTCTCTTAAGTCCTAAATCCCTCTTCAGATGCTGCAAGCCTGCTGCTGGAATGAATCATTTTGGCAGGGTGCTTGCATGCTGGTGTGAGCCTCTTTTTTAGCAGGTTACGCTTGTTGTGCTGTCGTGTCTGCCAGCGTGTGTTTGTGTGCGGTTTATCAGTGCTTAAATAGTGTCCCCTATCAGGATACTTAATAGGAGCGTGGAAGTAAGATGCCATGACCTTTTTGTTATTAGCCTTCAAACCCCCCTCCCCTTACTCAGTGGCTTAACTGTGTAGAAACTCTGGCTCTTTACAGATAATTGGTGTTGACTATCCAGTAATCGGGGGATTGTGATTATTCTGTGGGCTCAAAACGTATATTTGGACAGCAGCACATTCGTTGTGGGTATTCTGGATCTACATTCTTTGGCTGACTTCCAGTTTTAATGTGTGTTTATATGCAGCACATGTTGAGTTTTCCATTTTATTGATATGTTGGAAAAACTCTATAGATGGTCAGCCTTGAGGAACTTTTGCAGACAGAAGAATAGTGACAGAAGAGCGCATTAACTTGACTGTGTTTTATTTTTGTTGTCTGACTGATGCACTTGAGAGAGTCCTTTTTTTAATATGTGGCATAACCAGACCTTGGATGGCTGTTCAATAACCAGAGGTTTGTTGCCACCGTGAGAAGGAAGAGATGATGGTGATTGGCTCATTACTTATTCTTTCTGCTAGGGTGCTTCATTATTTACTTCATTACTGTTCTCATTAATTGCAACGTATTATCTTAAATGATTCATTGGACTTGTAATGAGACTCTTTTCTATTGGGTTTGTCGTGCGGGGAAACTGGTTTTTAAAGGAGATGTAAAAACATACAAAGAGAATAGAAGCATGTTATCTTTTAGAGTCGTGTTCAGAGTGAGTTAACACACTTGTGTGATGCATTTCTCATAGAGGAAAAGCTGTTCACTAAATGAAAAAAGTCAATATTGAGGCGGATGTCTCTCTCTGAGGATTCTCACACAATGTGTGTTTTGTTCATTTTGCCCCAGGACTTTTTAGAAATAGAGAATGAACACACACAGAAGTTAAGTGAAGCCTCTAGTAAGTCATATGGCCGTGAGAAGAGAGACCAGAATGTCCCTCTTTCTTTCTCCGTATCTCTTCCTGTCTCATTTAATATGCTTGAAGAAGGGGCGTTGCTTTGTAACAGGATAGTTAGACTCGAGATTTGACTCATTGTAAAGGTACTTCTGTCATTTTTTTAAAAATAGCAACGATGTTTTACGGCAAAAGAGGCAGGTTTGGAGAAAATGCACTGTAATAACTTGAAATCAATGACGGAAAAAGTAGCACCAACCTTTTCTCTTCCTCCGTTTGTCCTTTTCTACAGAGTGGGTGTGATCTGCTGACCTCCTTTCTCCAGAGTGACTTCAGTATCTGTGTATAGAAGCTATTCACTCTACTACCAACAACATGTCAGGTAAAGATTTCTATACATTTGGTGCAAAAATCTCTCAATTTGAAGAGGGGTTTCTGATCATGTATTTCTGGTTATGAGAAAGACTCATGTCCACAAATACACACTGACCTTGGATCGTTAATATTTGATTGATTGTATTCAATTCAATCACAAGAATGAAGCCTTTACTCATCCTTTGGATATGTTTTGATATCTCGTTTGTGGTTTCAACCTGCTTTGGTTCTGTCAAAATTCCCTCGTAATATTTATCATATTTTCTGTTTAAAGCAGTTTTACTTCCTGTTTTCTGGTTAATGTTCTTTCTCAAACAGAGAATGGGGGTGTGGTTAGTAGTCAGATGTAATTCATCACCATGGCAATCAGATTGCATTGTTTTTCTCAACCCAGTTCAGATGAATTTACTGTTCATCAGACCACTAATGAGATAAGAATTATCTCAACAACACAGACTCTCTCTCTCTCTCACTCGCTCTCTTCTTCACCATCTCCTCCTGGCGAGGCGGCCATCTGGCTGCTGCTGCACCGAGGAGCCGTACCGCCGCACACCGGCCACAGAGCACCGGAGGACGGATAGATGTGTTGCCGAGGTCCGACGTTTTAAAAAGCAGTTTCGGGACATTGTGGAGGAGCACCGTCCACCAGCACCGGCCGCTCTCGCCTCAGCTCCCAGCACCGATACCGCACCGCACCGGGCTGCTCTGGGATTTCGTTTATTTCTTTAACGGGACGTTTTTCTTGTTTTCTTTTGGGCTGAAAGTTGTGTCGCTCCCCGTCGTTCAGACCTATCAGACGCCCACAAACCTCCAGTATCGGCTGCTTTCCGTTCATTTATCTCCAGCAGGAGGAGACGGTGAAGAAGAGAGCGAGTGAGAGAGACAGTCAGTGTGTTGTTTCGAATAATCCACTACGTTGATTTCACCCGTTCTTAACCCGTGAAGGAAACTAAAAAATGAAATGAAAACCCTCAGTTAGCTAATGCAATGAGTTGGGCTAGTTAACTACACCTAACTAACTAACTAACTAGAAAGACAAACTACAGACAGATAAACAGATTTATCAGTTTGCTGCTCAGACTCAAACGAGCATCAGTACGCCTGCAGCTTGGAGGGTGACCCAAATAAATATGAAATATCATAGAAATGGCAAAATCCACTGGAGGGGGGGCTTTCAGTACCAGTTGTTCTAATTTGTGAACCTCTCTGTTTTAGGGACCTACACACCGGCCCCCGGCGGGCCCTTCTCCGCTCTCACCCCGAGCATGTGGCCCCAGGACATTTTGGCCAAGTACCATCAAGTGAGGATTCATGTGACTTCATGTGTTGTTTATATTCAACCCTTCTTCAGTATCTGTGACATTAAATTGAGAATGAACAGAGTGGGACTATTTTAGAACGAGAGCAGAAAATAAAATGACAAGCTATGACGCGTCTGCATCGGCGTGACAGAATATGAAGACAACAACCTCGGGGGCTTTGTCTTCATGTGACATCTGTTGTGTTAACTGGTGTTTTAAGATGCTTCAACAGCGTCTTTAACAGTCACCTCTCCTCTACTAAAGACATGCGTGTTATTTGTTTGTCTCTACAGAAAGAGCCCTCAGAGCAGCCTGAACACCAGTATGATGAGTTTGGCTTCAGAGTGGACTCTGAAGGTAAAGTGTTGTTCACTCACATGGACACTTCTTCTGTCCTACACTAGTAAAACTCCTGTATCCTAATAAAGAAATATAAATGGGAATGTTCATATCTGGGCACTGTGGCTCCGTTATGTTCACAAACTGAGCTCAAGTGATCTCACTTATGACTGCACTTTTTCTTTTCTTGCCATTCTAAAAACATTTTCCCACGTGACCTGACGTAGGTTTCTGCATGATGACGCTGCTACACATACAGTATATATACATCCTTATAGTCAGCTTATTAACGTTACATACAGTATATACACATCCTTATAGTCAGCTTATTAACGTTATATACAGTACATATACATCCTTATAGTCAGCATATCAACGTTATATACAGTACATATACATCCTTATAGTCAGCATATCAACGTTATATACAGTACATATACATCCTTATAGTCAGCTTATTAACGTTACATACAGTAACTTAGATGGCGGTCGGCGTGCTCCCTGTTTGGCGAAGCAAACAGGAGTACGGTACGGAAGCTAAGCAACGTACTGCCATGTGGACGCCACATTAGTTCGGATCCGAAAGTCACACAATAACACAAACTAACTAACCGATGGGTGCAGCGGTAGACCGGCAGCTCCTCTGTTCTGAGAGGTAAAATGATTGTTTTTATGAATGAAGTCTGGTCTCGTAGCTTTGAAGTCCACGATATAACGGCTTCAGTTCACCATGGAAAGGGGGAAAATATTCTAAATATAGCGTACACTTATAGCGTCTGCTGCTCCCGTCCACAGCCGCTTTACCTCACTGCCAGACGGCCCTTTATGACAGGTAACTTAAACCGTTAAATCGCTCTATTCAAAGCCACCAGAGTCCATTCACAAAAGCAGTAATTTTACCTCGCAAAAATCTGAACTAACCCTCTCCGTTATTTCTAAACTTGGCTTCGATGAGCTCACTTTGGTATCCTACCTCACTGCTTTTTGCAACAGCTGAGTGGGAACGGTGTTTCCTGTCGAACTCAGATGAATCAGCCCTTCAGATTTCCCAACATTTAGTTTTCTTTATTCATCTGATTTATTGATATATTTCATGTTATTTTTGCTTAATAGTTAACAGCATAGTAAAGGTCAACTTCTAGGAGGACAGTGTGTCTCTCCCATTAAGGGAGTTCTATTTTGGCCTTTGTTATTTAACCACTTGTCTCTTATCACTCCCGTCCACTTTCCTTCCACCTCCCTATCATCTATCATCTATCATGCTTGGTTACATTACAATCGTACTTGATATCATTTTCCCCATCCCTCAGTTCAAGAGGTGGATTGGGGTTAACTTATGTTAATATTATGATTACAAAGAAGACAAACTAGTAGTCCTCATATATTCCTCTCCTGTCACTCAGACGATGGGAAGCCGCGGTCCTGGCTGGGCTCTGAAGGCTCCCCCCAGCGTGAAGACCCCCAGCAGCGATTGCGCTGGCAAGCCCACCTGGAGTTCACCCACAACCACACGGTGGGCGACCTGACCTGGGAGCTCATCGATCCCGTCCTCTCGCGCTCCGAGCGTCTGCGTTCCCTGGTGCTCGGTGGCATACCGCACAGCATGAGGCCACAGGTAAGTGGACTCGCTCAGCACGGGAGAACTGTTTGTGTCCTGCCCACGGTGGCCAGTCAATTTGTGATGTAAAAAACAAGTGAATAAATATTGTGACTAGAATGCTACAGTTTATAATTTATATCTCCAAAGTCACAAAACAGATGCTTTAAAGATGTTTCGTCTCTTAGCTATGGATGCGTCTGGCTGGAGCGCTGCAGAAGAAGAGGACCTCTGAGATCTCTTACAGAGAAATCATTAAGAACAGTTCCAACGATGACACCAGCTCAGCTAAACAGGTAACATCACAAACACAATCCCACTGCTAGTACTTGGAACATGCCTCAGTAATCGATTAATGGGAACAACTACTTAACCCTCTGAGACCCGGACCGACTTCACTGTCTTTCAGAGGCTCCAGTAGGTTCAGTTTTAGAGCTAGAGTGAAGACACAGATATCAGATGAAATTAGACAAGTAGTAGTTTTTGGTCTCCTGGGCCGGAGTAGATGACGTTGCTCGCTCTGGAGTTAACCCCCATCACTTCACTCAGCAGCAGGAAACAAGACACGGGAAACCTCTGTTGGTTTTAGAGCAGCAGCAGCTTTCATTTCTGCACAAACTTCACTTCCACTGAACATTCATTGATATTCTCAGAGCTAAACTAACTCTTGTCTTCTGCTCCGCTGCTCGCTCGTTTTGCTGCAGCCCTCTCTCTCCCTTGCTTCACCACTCACTTCCCACAACACTAGTTTTCCCTCCTGACATCAGTCTCATTCCTGTTTCTCAGACAGGCTTCTCCAGATAGAACTTTGTATTTTTGTGCTTCTGTGTAGTTTGTGTTGGAGTCTGAGTCGTAGTCTGAGTCGTGGTGGCGGCTGGTCGTTTGTTGACGTTAGCGGACTCCATTTCTAACCAAACGTTAGCTACGGCTAAGGCACTCGCGAGTGCGCATGACGTCACATCTGTTGGGCTTTTCCCAGAGAAACGGGCCCGGGTTCTTCACATTAAAAGCAGTCTACAGGTCGACAGAGGAAACCCAGAAAGTCACGGGAGGTCTCGTTCTTTAGGTTAAGTTACAACCTGTTCACACATTAGCAATAAAATACGATTAAAAAACATTTATACGTGTAAAACCTTACATACAGTCCCTTTAATGCGAGGTCTTTATTACACTATATGTATTTTTTCTTCTTCACTCTCTCCTGTTTCTTTGTAATCATGGTGTGATTGTTCCTTGTTGACGTCTGTCCCTCAGATAGAGAAGGACCTGTTACGGACTATGCCAACCAATGCGTGTTTCTGCAGTCTGACCAGTGTGGGAGTGCCGAGGCTCAGACGGGTACTGAGAGGCCTGGCCTGGCTCTACCCAGACATCGGGTACTGTCAGGGCACTGGCATGGTGAGAATAAACGTACACAGAACCTGCTAAACGCCTACATTACACCAGCTAGCCCCTCAACACTCCCAGAAATGCACACACAATTATAGTAACACCTTCATCATATTTTCTTCATCATCTTCACTGCTCCTCTTTTCATTGTCTTCCCAACACTTATGTCTTGAATCCCCCCCCCCAAGGTGGTTTCCTGTCTACTGCTCTTTCTTGAGGAGGAGGATGTGCTATGGATGATGTGTGCCCTGATCGAGGACCTCCTTCCTCCATCCTACTTCTCCTCCACTCTGCTGGGCGTCCAAACGGACCAGAGGGTTCTCCGCCAGCTCATCGTTCAGTACCTGCCGCCCCTCGACCGTCTTCTGCAGGAGCACGACATCGGTAAGGATGGGTAGGAAAGATGGTGAGAGTGTGGTACATGGGCATTCAATGAACACTAGATGACCCACCACCTTTCAGCTGTGCATTAATCAAATCCATTGGGGTGTGGAATGACTATGAACTGTGAATAATCGTATACATTATGTAACCCCCTCCTCCTTGTACATCCAGAGTTGTCGCTGATCACACTGCACTGGTTCCTGACATCATTCGCCAGCGTGGTGGACATCCGTCTCCTCCTTAGGATCTGGGACCTGCTTTTCTACCAGGGCTCACTGGTGCTCTTCCAGGTCACTCTGGGAATGCTCAAGCTCAAGGTATTTACACTACATCACCGTATTTCTTGAGTCTTGACTCCCTGATAGTTTACTTTACTGGCCAAGCTGCTCGACCAGTCCATGGATGTGTGGATGTGTCTCAGTGGAGCATGAAGCCTTCTACTATTGACAATAACTGTTTATGTTGAGTATTAACCCTTTTGGTAATGTCCTCCCCGACTCCAGGAGGACGAGCTTGTGTCATCAGAGAACTCCGCGTCCATTTTTAACACTCTGTCAGACTTGCCGAGCCAGCTGAGAGACGGGCCCGCGGTCCTCGGGGAGGCTATGAGACTAGCGGGGACGCTGTCCCAGGAAACACTGGAAGCCCACCGGCACAAGCACCTCGCCTACATCCTGAACGAACAGACGCAGCTCAACAACGGAAACAACACAACACTCAACACCAATCTCAACAAGGTCAGTCGTTTGTAACATGCCCGTTCTTCCTGAGTTTTTATTTCAAAAATAGTATAAATAGTTGATGTTGCGTTTGTGTGTGTTCAGGTGGTGAGGAGACAGTCCCTGCGCAGGAAGTCCACCCTGAGCTCCCTGCTGTTTGGGGAGGACGAGGCCGAGGCCCTGAAATCCAAGAACATTAAGCAGACGGAGCTGGTGGCAGCCTTGAGAGAGGCCATAGCTCGCACTGCAGAGCACTTCCACTGTCTGGACCCACGTCACTCCAGCACTGTGAGTTCACACGCTGCAGCACAGGAACAGTGTAGTTCATGTCCTAAAGTTAATAGCATTCAGTAGAGGTCGCTCTGACCTCTCCCATCCCGTCTCTCCAGGACCTGACCCCGGACTACTCCATGGAGAGCCACCAGCGAGATCACGAAAACTTTCTCGTCGTGTCTCGCAACCGACGGAGACGGGCAAAAGCTCTGCTGGACTTTGAGCGTCACGATGACGACGAACTGGGCTTCAGGAAGAATGACATCATCACTGTGAGTCATGATTTGCACACAAACCAAACAATGAATGGGCCTCATGCAAGAACCCCACTAGGGATGTGACGGGGAGGACAAATTCACACCGGTTAAGAAACTTCTGACAAATGAAAATGTTGTTGCACGAGGCCTGTTGCTTCTTGTTGTTTGCAGCCATGTAACCACACTGTACACACTGTACACACTGTACATACTGTACCCTCACCTCTGAATCTGTGTTTCTCTTTCTATATCAGATCATCTCACAGAAGGATGAACACTGTTGGGTTGGAGAGCTGAATGGCCTTAGAGGTGTGTGCTTTTCTTATGAATCAACACCAACTGTTTACATTTGCATAATAGATTTTTCTATAATCTGTCTTCCAGCTTGTTTGACGTACATTCTCTGTGTCTCTCTGTAACAGGTTGGTTTCCAGCAAAGTTTGTGGAGATCCTAGATGAAAGAAGCAAAGAGGTATGGAAGCAGTTTTCTCACATTCCTCCTCCAGTATCCTGATTATTAGTGTCCTGATTTGTGTGTCCGTCCCCAGTACTCGTTAGCAGGTGATGACTCTGTGACGGAGGCGGTGACCGACCTGGCCAGAGGAACTCTGTGTCCGGCCCTCAAGGCCATTTTCCAGCACGGTCTCAAGAAGCCATCTATACTGGGAGGGCCTTGTCATCCTTGGTTATTCATAGAAGAGGTAGAGGGTTTTTTAAATGGCACCATATTGCAGAGTTGTTGTATGAAATTCAGCACAGGACTTAATCCTTGTTGTTTTCTCTCAGGCGGCCAGTCGAGAGGTAGAGAGGGACTTCAACTCCGTCTACTCCAGACTGGTGCTGTGTAAAACCTACAGGTAAATACCGCCGTTTGGTCAAGGGATTATATTCACATGGATCATCCAAACCTCTCCACATGAGGTCCTGGATGCACTGTAATGTACAAGAAGCTGTCAGGAGGCTTCGATAGTAACACACCTGGTTTAACAACAAACAAACAAATTAGATGTTTACCGTCGGTAAGAACTGAAACGTGTTTTGGCGGTGGAATGAGAGGAACCCACTTTCAACTGGTTCTGTTCTGATATTCACCAGGTTAGATGAAGATGGGAAAGTCCTAACACCAGAGGAGCTGCTCTACAGAGTGAGTACAACATGTCTATTTGATTTAGCTTTATGTGCTGAGAGAGGATTAAAGTCAAATACTTTGTTTGTCCCAGCTTCTAAGAAGAATATGTTGCTCTAACGTAGTGTTTGTCTAGTGAGGCCGAGCCATGTCTGGAAGCTCAGCCTGTAGGAATGAACGTTAGCAGGAAGTGCATGAGCGCCCTCTGTCTGCTCTCCTCAGGCGGTGCAGTCAGTCAACATGAGCCACGACACGGCACACGCTCAGATGGACGTCAAGTTCAGGTCTCTCGCCTGCGTCGGCCTCAAGTGAGTGTCACTGTGCATGGTAACGGAGAACACAGGCTTAAACAATATGCAAACCCACAAATTAGGAGTTAACACGCACATCCTCTGGCTGTTTGGTTCTTCACTCTGTGTCTCCCCTCACCAGTGAGCAGGTGCTGCACCTGTGGTTGGAGGTGTTGTGCTCCAGCATGCCGGCTGTGGAAAAATGGTATCACCCGTGGTCGTTCCTTCGCAGTCCTGGATGGGTACAGATCAAGTGTGAGCTCCGGTAAGAAACACTCACCTTTACAGCTACAGCCTGTTTCAGCTGGAGCATTAAAGGTGGTCGACTGGAAACTTTGAGCAGGAATGGGTCCAATAGGAGCTGCTGAACTCGGCACTGAATTCCTTAAGTTGGCTGTCAAGTGGCACTTTATTTCCACCTTCCACCTTTACCTCACCTAATCCAGTAGTTTGAAAATATCTTTTGAGTATAACTCAAAAGAGGCTTTAAGAACAACACAAAAATGAATTTGTGCATCAATATGGACACATATAATAAATAATGACCAGTCGACTGTTGTTGTCTCCTCAGAGTCCTGTCAAAGTTTGCCTTCAGCCTCTCCCAAGACTGTGAGCTACCGGAAAAGAAAGAGGTGAGCCAAGGAGATTACACCGACCCCATACAGAGCTGTAGTAAGCAAGTCTTACTGTCAGAAGACATCAGTATTCTGATAGGCGGCGTTGTGGATGTGCTGGTTCAGCATCAGCTCTTTAGTTGGGACCTCTAGGTAACATGTCACTGATGAGACTGTAGATGCTTCAGTGAACTCAGTAGTTACTAGTTTCACTTATCTGCTGATGGAAGACTGGCACACTAAACAACTTCTGACATTTGTCTTCTTCACCCAAACATCTGTTCCTTTTTTATATTTGATCTTTTGAGAAAGTGAGGTCAAATGTTCATTAGGTTTGTTATAGCATCGCCGTGCTTCAAGTGTCTTATGCTCCCTCCGCTGTCTCTCTCTCTGCCCGCTGAGCGTCTCTCGTTCTTCAGCGGTAGACCATTAAACCAGCTGAATAAAATAACAAACAGCGCCTACTAGTGTTTATATTCTCTCTCGTTTGCCTTCCTGCTTCATCACCCACAACCGTGCAGTTCAGAGGATGAGATCGGTGCATGCTGTGCACATAGAGAGATTTCGGAGGAGACCGGCGGTGTTGAAAACAGCCTGACCTTTCACAGCTACTCGCTGACTGCTAAAGTTTCTCACGTTCACCAGCGGTCCACTTTCGTGTTTCGGTACGGTCGGCTTTCACACCTGATGCGATCCGTACCTGAGTCCACATGAACCGTACCTCAGACCACCTTTTCAAGTGGACTGGAGTACGGATCGATGAACCGTGCCGGTGGAGTACGGTACGGAGCGTTCACACTAATCAATCCAACTGGACTTAAGGGTCAAGTGGACTCTGATCCGGGCCCCAGGTCCCTGATGTGAAAGCACCCTAAATCCTCCATTATCAGCTCAAACTGATGTCAGCAGGTTTTTTTTGCATCATCTGTCAAAGAGGATCTTTAACAGACGGTGTTTGGTTAGTAGTATAATATACTGGAACTGCCCTCTCTGCTGTATTTACATTTAAATCATCTTTCCATCCTTTCCTTTGTTTTCCAGGAGAAGGAGCAGAGACCTCTGAAAGAGGGAGTACAAGACATGTTGGTGAAACATCATCTCTTCAGCTGGGACATCGACGGCTAGACGGACGCAGCAGCGACACACACGGCTGAATCCCTCTCTGTCCTACGTTGTCTGTGTATATTTGATGTGTCTCTTCACCTGTTTCTCACAGATTGTAAATTAGACGAGCGTTGTCTGCTACAGTAAGTGACTACTTCACAGGCTCCATCCGTCACGTCAGCTTTCAGCATCGGACAAAGGGGTCGACCGGTTTGTACGTTGCTGAAGCACGTGTGCATTAATGTGCACACTTTATTTAAATCCCAGTGTAGGAGGTTACACTACACGGTGAAACTATATATCTAAAAGTACAGAATAGTCTGTACTCCGGAGCGCTCAGCGTGTCCCTAACAGTAAGTATCTCTTCAGTACTCACTGCTCTGGCCGTTCATAGCTAACCGAGTGCACGTTTTGTGACTCGTGTATCGGCCGTGTGACTGTAAAACGCAGCACGACACACACTGGGCCGTTTATTAACACGGTCCTAAATCCCCAAACGTTAAAACCAAAACACAACATTCCTAAACACGGAGCTGTAAAGTTACAGATTACTATTATGTTTGAGAGGAATGCAGCTTACCTCAACATCATGAACTCCACAGAATACTTCATTGAATACTAATGTTGCACATGCCGAGTAAAGCCTTTTCTAATTGTAATACAACACTATGGGTGTGTGTGTGTGTGCGCTACCTTAACAGTGGTAGTGCACACTTGTATGACAAAATGTAAATGAAGCAGATAAATACTTTCTTTGTGTTACAATCTATGGTAAATAAATGTTACATAGAATATAGAATGTTTTTGTATATAAGGTTGTGACTAAATGTGCAGGTTAAAGAAATCCAACATTCTCATTCTTACTGTAACGCTCCCTTTTAGTTCTGACTTAAAGCAGCACATGCATCAGAAAACAGGGCATTGTCTGTTTATTTATTCAGATTGACCGTTCTTGATAATGGTAGACTGTAAGCGGGACTTGAGAAGATGTTTTGGTTGTTATTCCTGCCGAGCTAATTAGATCCCGCAGGTGTTACGCTTGAAATTGTCCTCTAATTTCACTTTATTATTTGTGGACTTACATTAACTGTAACTTCCCCATGTGCAGAAAATGCAATGTTTTTTTTTCTTTGATCGTAGCTACTCTAGCCGCTGTAAATCACATTATATTGATCATCAAAAATGTACAATCAAAATACACAAGTATATTCGGTAACACTTCATTTTACAGGTCCGCAAATGTCATGGTAATTAGGTGATTATTAGCAAGTAACCTATTTGGAATTACTGCCAAATTAGCCCGATATTTACCTCCAAATTTATCAAAAAATGTAAATGCCTTTAAAAAAATCAGCTACCAGGTTCCATTACTGTAGACAATAAGTCACACAATGGTGGGATTTGAGTCTGATCAGAAGTGTCTTCTATTCGTTTGTGCAGCGAACAGCCGCTCCTCAAGCCTCAGGGCCCTATTTTAACCTTTATATGCTATTGTAGCATACAATTATTAAAGGGACTCTGTGTAAGAATCACAAATGTCTTGTTAACAGCGACACCTGTGGCCGTTAAGTCAACGAAAGTCAGCGTCCTGTTGCTCGAGCTTGTACTCGCTCTACATAGACATGAACGAGTATCGCTCAAAACAGTGAGGAGACACACGTCAGCTAAGAGCACAATACAGCGCATGGGACACCGACACACAATGATTTATACGTATAGGAAGTTACAAACAGTCCCTTTAAATAATGTTTATAATAAAGTCATTTACGATAAATGGAGGTAAATATTTGGGTCATTTAGCAGTAATTCTAAAGAAATATCAAATAGTTTACTTGCTAAATTATCACCTAATTACCATGACATTTGCAGACCTGTAAAAATTAAGCGTTACCGAATATTCTGCCATCTCCTCAAAGACGATCCAGCCAATCTGTAACATGGAACTGATCAGACTACACAACAACACTCCTGACTTTCAGTATATTGCAGAAAAAGAAACCCTCCATTCTCCTGTTAAAACATGTTTTAACTCTTAACAAAATCAAATCCTTAGTATTTATATTTTTAATGTCATTTGAGAAAAATGCAGATATAGAAAAAGACCACTGTTAAAGTTGAGTAAAGCCGGTTTATTAATGCTCAGTTTGTTTGTTTTTTAAAATGTCACAACATGTCAACAGCAAACAGGCCATCCATAACGCATGGGGGGGGGGACTAGAGTTACAAGTAGCACTGCTGAGTACTGCATGTCCTTTAATAATCAGGAGCAACTATGGGAGATGATGTGCTGTATTTGTTTGTACGAACACTATTTGTATAAGGTTTGTAACGTGGCTGACTGACAGTGGAAGCATGGCAGACACTACTGAATGTGTGCAAGAGAGAGAGCAGGTTGAAAGACCATCAAAAGAGTGAACCTTTCTGCATGTATGCCAAATAAATAAGTGACAACTATAAAAACGCAAACAGCTTATATTATGTTCCATATATGTCGAGTTTTTAAAATCACTACGGTGCCCTCTGCTACATTCATTTATGATTTGCATACATGTTTTTTTGTACAATGGCATCTTTCCAATCGGAGCACGACTAACAGCTAATTTACAGTATAAATAGTACATGAATTGTTTTTCATTGCAAATACACAGGGAATGCATGGAGGGGTGGGGGTTTAACGTATAGCTGCTCGTATCGGTGCTGGACCCTTGTTTTCGGTTTAGCCTCCCTCCCTGCCGCTGAAGGACTGAATGGTAGATTTCATAGACACATAAAATATGGATACAATTAAATAAATCATCATCCTGAGTGAGGCTAACCTCAAAAAAAACTCACACTGCTTTCCATCACCCCCAAACCACTCTAAAATAGTGAAAGGCAGCTGACGTTCAAATGCTTCATGAGGGTGTGTTTTGGTTTGGGGATGTACTGTACCTCTTTGTGTTCCCTTTTTAAATAATAAAAGTGTAAGAAGGCAAGGAGTGAGAAGACTGAGGAGTGTTTTGGCTCCAAACATCTGTATCCTTTATGGTTTGTGGAATGAAGACACTTGGTGGAGTGATAGCAGAGAGGGAGGTTTCATGAGAGGAGAGGAGGAGGGGGGGCGGTGGTTCAGGAGCCTCCTGTTCCTGATGAGGAGGGAGCTGCTGTGGGGTTGCTGCTGCTGCTGTTCTGGCCTTTTCCTTTGTGCCTCTGGCCGCCTCGTCTCCTTCCACCTCCTCCAGACTTTGGCTGCAAACGGAGAGAGATAACGAGAAAACACTTGATAAGGCACCGCCACGACCAGAGGTCTGGACTACGAAGCAGGATTTAGGGTCGGCGAGGTAACTTTAGGGTTTAACCCTTCAGGGTTTAGGTTGGATCACTTCTTACCGGGGTAGATCGCCATGGTAACTTATGCTGAACACCCAACCTGCGTATAAAAGCACCGCCTACTGACCAATCAGAGCTCGGTGAGCGGATCGTATGATAATATTACACACATATAAAGATGTTAAAGTCATAATCCAGACTAAAAACAACACAGTTAAACTGACAGATGCAGGAAGGACAGCTGGCTGGATGCTGCGGGTGTTTACCGCTTTGAATTATGGTTTCATATATTTTTTTTTTAAATTGCTCTCAAATCCGTTTCACACCGCCGTGACCGCCGAATGGTTAAATGCCATAATGTGATGAATGAAATTTAGTCATCCAGTATACTCTGAAAGCTATTTATATATCACTGACCCATCTAGACGACTAGATCAGACTTTTGAGTCGTTAACTTAAAGGCAGGGTTGACGATGTTCTCCAGTATTCACTATTTGTTCTGTTGGTTGAAATGGTCTTTACGCCCCGACAGCGATCCATTACTGATGAGCTCTGAGAAAGGAGCGGAAAAGAGGCGTCATCTGTAGCTGCTGTAATCCTGTAAAAACGTCTACCAATCACTGCCTCGCAGTCCGCTTGGAAAGGACCAATCAGACGCCTCCCTGCCTCCCTGCTCGTTCTCTACCCTTGGCGTGCACCAGCCTGAACTCAAAGTGCGTCGCCGCCGCACGTTTCCTGGAGAATGGAAGAGTTCACTCAGCCCTGCAGTAGCACTGCCGCGGTTACTGGTCATGAGGTAGCGTTGTTGAGTTGAGGTCCTCTCTCCGCTCTGTGGCGGTGAAGTAGTTACGATGCGGTGGTGCTCGTATGTGTGTGTGGGGGGGGGCGTTGCCTTGGAAGGTGTAAATTTACACATTCACACATCGGCTACGTTTTCTTTTGCCAGCTGTCCTTCCTGCATTTGGCAGCTTCAACGATGTTAATTTTAACTGGATTGTGCGTTAAACTTCTTTGTATTTGTCTAATATTATAGTTTATAAAATGTGCCGCCCTGCTGACAGTAGAGTTCATGTCTGTGATTGGTCAGATGCTGCAAACCCCGCCACCTTTCATGTGAACACGCTCACAGCCAGACTAAGAAACCCTGGGTTGATTTACCGAGCTGACTCAACTTAATGTCGTCAGACCACATTGTTAGGGTTAGTTAAACCAGATAACGAGACGATACCCTGAAGATGTTGACCTCACTTCATAGCTCAGGCCTCTGGAAACAGCATTGACTAAAAAAGAAAACATCTTGCTTAGTGAAACATAATCTCCCCTTTTCCACTGTTCTTGCTCATTTAGTCTTGACCTACTTTACCTTGTTCTCTTTGTTGCCCTCCTTTATCTGAGGGTCTTCATCTCCCTCTCCCTTAGGAAGCCAGCCATGCAAGCAGTGGAGCGGAGGAGGGCGAGAGAGAGGGTGAAGGAGTGACGTGGCGTGACACAGTTACAGTTTAGGTTGAGATGAGACAAAAATCAAAGCAGGATGTTATTGAGTGGCAGAAAAGAAACACAGAACACAGAGCAAGTTAACAAGTTAGAAAAGAGCAGCAATGTTAGGTCAGCAAGTTCACAGTCAGAGGCTCCAGAGACACACGACGACATCTCTACCACACTAAATAAAACCTCATGAAGTCACATGTTGTTATTGACTTGAGTCTCACCGGTTGTGTCGCGTTCGGCCCCCCCGACTGTGCTATCGTCGCTGCATCGTCGCTGGCTGCCACGCTGCCGTCCTCTTTTCTCAGCGGTGCTTTCTTTGTCGACTGCATTTTGATTTGTGGAGGTTTGGAATTTGATGGTAAATTATTGGTGGATTGCAACAGCTGAAAAGATAAAGATAGAAATAAAAAGAAATCAGCGACTCATGATGATAGAGAAAAAAACTCATTAAGAAAAGTCTGCATATCTCAGCCTTCGTCCTCATCTGGACAGGATATGTTTCACAGGGGAGGAAGTAGAGTCATAATTACCAAGACATGTCCTTCATTTAAATTAGAGGTGGATCGATAGTGGATTTTTAAAGGCTGATATAAGGTCCATATCTTCTTACTTCTTTGTTTAATGCCACTTTTACAAACCATTACACAGATTGTGTCCTGAAAATGATTCCTTTTAATAATAATGAGGGCTTTAGG
>CAKAOH010029677.1:0-33269 GCA_916701665.1 Sebastiscus tertius | reverse complement strand
ATATATTGCCCAGCCCTACTGTATGATGATTTAGTCAAATTATTACATTTACTGCAGTCACACCGATCTTGCAGGCACAAAGTCAGACCAGCATACTTACCGAATAGGATCCTTGTTGTGACGTTGCCATATCTGTAAACATCTCTGGGAGTAATGTGTTTTTTATTATCCTCCAATCTTGTCTGTACAGTTCCACAGTAGTAGAGGCCCTCATCGGACTCCGTGATGTTCATGATCAGCAGGTCATAGGATTCAGAAGAAGAGTTTCTCACAAATTGAAAACGAGGGAGAATCTTCAGATTAAAATTAGCTTCCCCGACCGCCGATGAACCGCGTATTACTTTAAGGACAAGAGAAGGCTGGTTCTCATGAGAGCAGTTCCTGTACCACACTATGTGTACTCCAGTTGATAATTTACAGTCACAGTAGAGAGTGATGTTGTCTCCTGGTCTGACTGTCGGCTTCAACACTGATCCAGAAATTGAATCATGACTGCAGAATACAACTCCTGTAATACAAACACAATTGTAAAAGCAGATTGAAATATGCCCAGTGTTACAGGGTTTCACAATTACAGCAGGTGCAGGATCCTGCTCAACATAACAACAATGAGAATGTTTATGAATTATCCTCACAATTAAATTGTAATTGAATCATCCGAAATTTGTATAAATAAAACAATTACCTAAGAGAACGACTAGAAAAATGTGCAGCCCGTCCATGTGTGATGATGACCGAGAGATAAAAGACAGTGAAACAGGTCTTACTAACGGATATCATGCCCCGCGCAGACTTTTCCGTCAAAGGAAGTACGTAAGAGGGTAAGTGGTGATTGGCCAGTCAAGTGGAAAATTTTCTTCTGTGGTTGTTTTTCTATTGGTGTAAAGATTTGTGGTATTCTGATGTTTCAAGACAAACTCCACTATACCCTGGCTTATAACTGAGGTGTTGCTATTCACACGGTAGATTTCAGCCTAGCAATACTTGCAGTAGTGGCTTTGTAGGACGTACAGTATATTTGCTCACTGTTGTTATAAACTTGGCGATTCTGATGCACAAGTACCAGAAGTAGACAATCCTCCAATTAGGCAATGATGTGGGATAAAATGCATGTTTTGTGTACAGTGTAGAGTGAGCAGAAACTTCCAGTTTCAATAAGTTGTCATATTTGAATAGGTCAATTATCAATGCCTATCCAAACACCCTATAGTGTATGGCCGTTCCAAGAAATGACTCATATGAGCATTGTCTGATCTGCCAAATTCAAACTCGACCACAACCTCTTCTGTAGAGACTTTCTTCTCAAGAAAAACGTCATAATCGGTCGCGTGTACACTTTCATAGTTTCTAATAGCGCATATCACTTCAGAGGTCTGATGAGGTGAAGCTGTGGTACAGCTGTGTTCTGTATGTGTCTACACACATGCCTGTATTGATGTCCACACTTCGTGGTGTGATACTGTGCAACCATTGATGCTCTGTTCTTTTACAAACAATACTCACCACATACAAGCTGTTCAGTTTGGTGTCTGAATGAGAACAAAACCTGTCCTTGATGAAGGTAGATTTATTTTCATCCACTGTGGTAGGAACTTGTACTTTTATGCTAAATTACAATTTAACATCTTTTAATATGTTTCCAGGTCAGCCTGCTGCCACAGTTTGATAAACTGTGACACTTTGTAGACCTCAGAGACCAGATCTCTTTTCTCCCTTTTTGAGCTAAGCGAGTATATTAAACAAGGATCTTCAGAAATAATTAATTATTGATTTTAACTCCACTTTTGAAATTAATTTTGAAGATGTAATCCCTTCTTTAGAAGGACAATCAGTTTTTTTTCCATTTGAGATCTACAATGACAAACTATCGCTCGAGGCTTTTACATCCATTCAGAAGTTTAAATGGAACATTTCCAGGTTAAAACAGGGGTGTGTGCAGGGAGTGGCCTGGGCCAAACCTGAAATCTAATTGGTGACACCCCATCATCCTAAACTATTATTGCTCGGGAGGCGGTACCTTAGTTTGAACCATCAACTTGACCGAGGACCTGTAAGAGAAGGAAGGGTCATTACTTCACTGAACTCACATTGGTGTCAGGCCGGTACATGTATTTGATTGTAATAGAGCTGTTCATTGATAATTTACTGTTTAACCGTTAACCGACAATACGAATTTTGACCGATTATTGCTATCAGTTAAACAGCTAACAGAGAGGAGAATAGCTGGTTCACCTTAAAGATCAGCCCACCTTAAAGGGATAGTTCGGGTGTTTTGAAGTGGGATTTTATGAGGTACTTATTCATAGTAGGTGTATTACTTAACAGTAGATGACGGTCAGCATGCCCCCAGTTTGTATTTATGAAACAACAACACGGAGGTTCCGTAGTCCGATACAAGATGGTGACCTTTATTACTCCTTTCAACCTTGACAACGGTAGCACAGACCAGACCCACTTTCTGTTCTTATCATTCACAATAAAAGACATCGACATAATATTCGCAGGCAAGTATTACACATTTTTGTGTTGTTTATTCGTCACGCCCCTGTTATGTAAAGGCCTTTATGAATGCTGTCACGATGACATAATGACTCGTCCTTCTTTTATATATTCCTTGAGTTTGACGAGCAAACCAGACCTTTGTCAATGCGCCTTGCCTGTCAAATCCCAGAATAAAAATACGATTTCGGTGTGATTTGGAACGGAGTGGCTAAAGTAGGAAGTGTTACATTACGTGCATATGGTGCCACTCTGTTGTGTTTTGTGATTGGTAGGTCTATTTATTTATTTATTTATCTTTGATCATCCACAACCCCACTGTTGTATCACTCATAGAGTCTACTCTGATCTCGTGATCTACATTAGTGCCTTTGATTCAAATACATCCGTTGACATTGAGGCCTCAGAAAACTGGGACACACAGATGACGCTATTGGCCACACTCCAGACACACTGTGTTAACATACGTAATAGACAACTGGGTATATGGATTCACACTGTCAATATGTTGTAGTTCTATCAATCTTTTATAGACATGAAAACATACCAAAATAAATTTATAGACCTCCTCCATGAACTTGGAAACCAACGCTCAAAGCTGTGGACTTGGCAGCTTACTTTACTGACTTGGCAGTTGACTTTTGCTTGCACCTGGTCTCCCTGAAATAAATAAATGATGGTGAGATTGGTTCAACCTAAGAATATCTCTTCCTATTTCCTCCCTAAAACACAATGTCCTGCACGGTCTGCTTGGATCCTGACACCAAATTATTTGTCTTGTTTTGTGCATTTTTTAAAGTATGCCTTTTCAAGGTATTTTGCAGCTGTTCGGTCATAGAAGCTATATCCAATATTTTACTTTAACTCCACCTCTACCACCAGAGAAGCCCCAATATGATCACACTGTTGGCGTAATGCTCAGAACATTATTTAAGGCTAAAATAATATTTGGGTATCCGAATGTTATCTGGAAAGTTGTCTGTTCTTTAACTTTAACAGTAGAGTTGTAACAGTACACCGGTATCAAGGTATACTGCGGTATGAAGATTGACGGTTATCATACCGTGGACATTTGCTTCTCTTTGTATTGAAAAAAACACAACATAAGTGAGTGTGTGAGTTAAAGGTAGAGACGGGAGCAGCATTTTCAAAGTTTACAGCTGATAACGTGGAAACTAACATGCTTTTTATATAGATTGGGGCGACTGTAGCTCAGTGGGTAGAGCGGTTCGTCCTTTAAGCGCAAGGTTAATGGCGGTTCAATCCTCAGCTCCTACTGTCTGCATGTCAAAGTGTCCTTGAGCGAGCGAACTGAACCCCAAGTTGCTCCCTGGGCGCTTCACAGCAGCCCACTACTCCTAAATGCTTAGGATGGGTTAAATCCAGAGGTCAAGTGTCATGTATGTAACTGTATATAAACTGGGAAAAGAAAGTTCGGAACCTTGTGTTTGGTCGATTATTTCTCTGTTGTTACAATGCTAATTGGTATTATATTTTACATCGTTGGAAAGCCTGTTTATTTACCTTCACAATGATGTCCAACTTTTAAGGATCATGCATTTGTGGGATGAGCAGCACAGCTGATTGTGTGGGTAGCGCCCAAGAAAAATTTGCCAAAATGCTCTGCCAATGGTAAACAGTGTTATATAAACATTCTCATAAAGCTACCAGGAAGCCTGCAATGACTGCCCTTCACTGTCAGGCCCGTTTGCGCTGGTGTCGATAACACAGACAATGGAACCTGAACATGTGGGGGAATGTCATGTTCAGTGATGAGTCCGGGTTCTGTCTGCGAAAGTTGGATGGCAGGGTCAAAGTGTGGAGACGACGTGGAGAACGCTATGCTGATTGTTGCACAAATGGAGTAACAGCTTTTGGTGGGGGCAGTGTCGTGGGGGTGGGGCATCTCCCTCACTGGCAAAACAAGGCTTGTCATCATTGAAGGCCATCTCAATGCAGGGAGATATCGGGATGAGATTCTGAAGCCAGTGGCGATCCCATATCTCCACAATCTGGGACCTAACTTCATCCTCCAAGATGACAACGCTCGCCCCCAGAGAGCCAGGGTTATCACAGACTACCTCCACAATGTGGGAGTAGAGAGAATGGAACGGTCTGCCAAGAGTCCAGACCTCAACCCAATTCAACACTTGTGGAATCAGCTTGGGCGTGCTGTACGTGTTAGAGTGACCAACACAACCACGCTGGCTGACCTGCAACGAATCCTGGTTGAGGAATGGAACGCCATCCCACAGCAACGTGTGACCAGGTTGGTGACCAGCATGAGGAGGAGGTGCCAGGCTGTTGAGGCTGCGTATGGATCTTCCGCCTGCTACTGAGGCTCCTCACGGTGTTTTAAATGAATAAAGTGTAAAATTGCCAATATGTCTTGTTTGTTCCTTGTTACTGATGGAGAGTTCAATTATCCAATCCACCAAACAACTCAAAACAAGAGTCAATACCAACAGGAGAATACACTGTTCACCATTGACAGAGCATTTTGGCAAATTTTTCTTGGGCGCTACCCACATACATCTACCCATTACATCGTTGGCTTTCCAACGATGTAAAATAAAATGCCAATTAGCATTGTAACAACAGAGAAATAATACACCAAACACTAGTTTCCGAACTTTTTTTTCCCAGTATATATGACAAATGTAATAAAGTTTACGTTTTTTCTAAGTTTTATAACATCATAGTTACATGCTATTTTTTTTTATCAGGTTTATAATTCTGTTCTCATTCCTGTAAGGGTCATTGTAAGTGATACTGTGTGGGTTATATGTCTGTTATATGCTATGTTTTTGTTGTGTGTGGACCCCAGGAAGAGTAGCTGCTACCCTGGTGGCAGCTAATGGGGATCCGAATAAAGAATACTACTACTACAACTACTAGTGTAATATCGTTTAATCATGGTACTTTCTGAGATGGTTATCGTACTGTAAAAATCTCATACCGTTACAACACAAACTACATTTCTAAAAACTGAGACTTGAGCTGCAGTCCAAAGAGAGTGGTACTGTAAACAGAAATGGTGTGTGACAGAGTGGCACCTGGAGACTTATTAGATGATGCTGATTAAAATGAACTAAACTAGGCTGAAAAATTAAAACGGCTAAAATGCAAGGCAGGCTGGAAAGGAAGCTTTTCAAAACTTCTTATATTTCTCAGTGTGTGTGTGTGTGTGTGTGTGTGTGTGTGTGTGTGTGTGTGTGTGTGTGTGTGTGTGTGTGTGTGTGTGTGTGTGTGTGTGTGTGTGTGTATTTTCACAATACTGTTGCTATGCGAGTTGGTGCAGATGTTATCAAGAGGATTTTCAGCTTTGTTGTTTACAGCTCAAGCCCTTTCTGCAACATCAAGGGAGGGGCCGGGGTCTGCAGAAACCACAACTGTTTCCATCCACTTGTCACACGTCAACTGCTTGGTCACCACTACAGCCCCGTGTTAGTCGTGCATGTAGTGTGTGTTTGTTTGTGTGTGTATGTGTTTTGCATTTGCTTCTGCAACTACAACACAGGAAACAGTTTATGCAGGCCTCCAGGGCAGTGCGAACATTTAGACATTTGTTTGAGACGAATCATTACCGACTGAATGACTCTGAGTCTTGTCAGTCTAATGATGTTGGTTTTATTATTGTGCCCTTTATTTATTTATTTATTTATTTATTTATTAATTTATTTATTTAATTTGACCTTTATTTTAACCAGGAAAGTCTCTTGAGACTGCAATTAATTATTTGAGGGACTCTTGGACAAAATGGCAACACAGTCATGTCATGAACCAACATTTACACAAAGATGATAAATAAGGTAAAGTGGGGGGAAAAAAAAAAAAGATGATTAAAAGCACACAATTTCCTTGTTCATTAAAAATATAGATAAAACAAAGCACTTGCCCATTTCACTCATTAAAAATAGTCTATGAGGTTATGTTTAAAAGCATTTAAGGTCATAGAGTCTATAATTACATTTTTTTTCGCAGTTCACTCAAAGGAAATGGAGCCGCCCACGCAAGAGCTCTTTTAACAGTCTCTATATGTAGCCTTGGTACAGACAAGAGCACACGCTGTTATCTGACATCGGTGGTGTAAGTGCGTATGAAGAGAGATATTATGGAAGGTGCTAAGGGATATCCTTATTTATGTAGAGGTGAATCTGTCTGCATATAGCAGCAAACATAAAAAACCTTTTTAAATAAAAACATGGGTTTAATTTCAGTGTATTTAACAGTAAATGTGAAAATGTGAGTCATTCATCAGGAAGCAACTGTTTTTAAAGCACCTGGTTTTGTTTAATTATATGTTTTATATGCTTGCCCTCATGTACAGAGCATTAGTCACTATGCTGCATGAGTCTGCAGGTACCATTTGAGTATGTGTCTCTAAGTACGGTTTTATGGACAAGAGCTGCATTCCTTTCTTTGTGCACCGACTCTCTTTTATGTGGTCATGTGGACTCTCTGTTTGTTTGTGTGTGTGTATGTGTGTGATATGTGCATTTGTTTGTACACCTTTTCTGTGTGTAGAATACCTGAATGGATGTTTGTATCCTCAATGACACACACAAGGTCAGCACTATCCTGCACTACAGCAGCTGCTAATGTAACTTCAACTGCCAGCTCTCGAGCTTGTGTTTCCTCGCAGTGTCACTAGATGGCGATGTGGCTGTTTATTGAGGCCATTAGAGGCAAACTGCCTGTTAAGTACATCTATTATGTAGACTCACTGTGCTCATCTCCATTTAACACTTTACGGTGTTATTTGAAGCCCTATAGCCATTGGTGTACGTTAATTGTATTTGAGTGAGAATTTGTTTTGTGGGAGAGGAAACATAGTATTTCAGGGTGGTATAAAAATAACACCGCATTATGGCAGAAAAGGGCAGACTTGATTACTGCATGTACTTTGTATTTTCTCAGGCACTCTCTATGTTTCCCTTGTCATTGTTAATACACGGAGAATTCAGTGAAATAATACGGCAGTTACAGTAATATTTCTGAACACAAACACATATTTAAATGTTCACCTTTCAGTTATAGCAGACTGGAATTATCCCGTTATCTGTGATAAAAAGAGACATATGTCATGAGTCACAATGTGACAACCTTGCCCAGATGTTAAATAGGAGTGGACATTATAACATGCACCTGTACAATGTGGTGCAGTGCAATTTTTAGAGGTGTTGTTGACTCCAAGGGCTCTGAAGGGAGACAGTCACAAGCTTTATAAATGACCACAGGTTTGAATAGACCTTTTTTGCACAGCAGACATTTTGATTTGTCATAGCAGGAAAAGCACAGGTGAAACAAATTTGGTCAGCGATGGCTCTGTTCCATTATGTGTCACACAGTAATGAGTGATCCAGCATGCACAATACCAGGACCCTGAAACAAGCTCATCTAAAATGCCAAAATGTCTGCTTTGAAAAAGGTCTATTATGACAGGAGCAAAGGAGGAAGACAGGTGACATAAAGTCTGCGTAGGGGGTTGTGCTGGATGGATGGGCCAACAAAACATCGGACTTTAACACAGGAGGCCGCTGCTTTTTTATAAAACATGACCGTGATCGTTCCATAACCATAACCATGTGTATATTTGTGTAACCACGATGACACAAGTCCCCTAACCTTAACAAAGTACTTATTTTTACCTGAACCATGATCTTTCCCTGAACCTAACTAAGTCATTTTTGCGCCTGGACCTAACCGAACCTTAACTATAGCGTTGTCACATCATAAAACTGATTACTTTTCAGCAGTGATTTGAAGTGAAATGATGTCTTCTATGTGTCGTTCTAGAGGCCATTGACAAACAATGCATTTTGTTTTTTAATTTGGAGGACTTGTTGCATTAAATACCAGGGGGAGACATAATAATATGCACACCTGTACAGTGCGGTGCAATCCAATACAACATCCCTGCAATTTCTGCAGCTTTAATCATACAGTTTTGGAGTGGTGTTGGCTCCGAATGGAGACAAAAGAAGTGAAACCCCTTACAATACAATATAATTAACATCACAAGATTTGGCCTTAGAAATTAGCATATATTTGAACTAAAATGTTTCTGATTCAGTTGCCTCAAAAATGTATAATTAAGCCTCATAAAGTTCAGGTGCAGTTGAATTCGGAGCAACATCCTCACCCAATCAGCAAAACGTCTTGTATAGTATACAGTCCAAAACCCATCTTCCTTTATCATGGTGGTTCATATCACCAGTTACACTTGGTAACACGCTGGCACTATGATGCCTTTTGATCATCCAAGTAAGTAGAATAGCAAAAACCCTTCTTGTGATTTTTAGATGAAACAAAAGTGACTAAATTCAGATATAGGAAAAAAAACCCTCTGGAAAAGGTACAGGAAGTGAATGCACGGTTCAGACAGGCACAGCCTGTGGGGAAAAAAATGTTTGTTAGAAACTGAAACCTTTGAAGCATAACTATCTGGCCATAAGTGGGTTGTTCCTTCCCAATTAAAGTCAATCAGAGATAGTTGGATTATTTTTCTAAACAATTATTATTCTATATCACCAGAGATATCAGTACACTCTAATGTCTTCTCTCATCACTGACTAATTAATGAAAATCTGTCAATTTTAGCCAGGTTAAATGTCTTAAAAAAGGCAGCAGTAAGTGACGGTCCTCATATGATCACAAGACAATCTGCTACAATGTTGTAAGTTATTACACCGCTTTGTTTAATACCCAATTCTGACTGGTCAATCACGGCGTTCTACGTTCTGTTATTTCTTTATAGCAGACAGTTGCTATGGATGCAGTTCCGATGTCGGACTCTGGCGGACCGTTTTTGTGTCAAATTATTGATTTCCTAAGTAAGTAGCCGTGTAATAAGCGCGATAATGTACAGCTAGCTGGTCATTGTTGTGAAATAAACCCCTTCAGGGTGATGCAAGAGGCATCGCCCTGTCTGGGTTTATTTCACAACAATGACTGGCTCGTTGTACATTATTCCTTACATAAAATATGTGCAACCACAACTATAATAGAAGTCTAATCATAACCATGAGACTATTAAAACAAAACAGCCCACCTTTTGTCATTGCAGATATCATTTAGTGTGTCTTCTCTCTTCCTCCTCTCTGAACCTCAAACCTTTTCTGCACTGGTGTGCAAAGTCAATGAAAAGTTTTGATAACTAAGGTACCAATAGCCGTGTTTCCATTCAATTGTCAAGTAAATTTTAAGCAAACTTTTGAAATGACGCAAAAAAAGAAATGTAAATTAGTCGCATATTCATTAATTGGTTTGGAGCGAATAAACTTTGCTATATTGTAGTTTGGTCAGAAGTTGATACTATAGGCTATGCATGGCTGTAATCCGCCAGTAAACATAGTAGAAGAAGTAGCAGTTGCTAACCGGAAACAAAACAGTTCGGCTTGGCCATCTAACCATCTACGATTAAAAAAATATCTATTATTGGCCATGGCCCGGAGACGAAGACAAGCATTCACACTTTATGGGAAAATCAGAGAAGACACTGACAGTGGAAATAGCTGATCAGTCATGTGAGATAAATGTTCGCTACATCAGAATTTATTCGGGAAAGGCGTTTCCATAATCCATTTAGGGCATCAACTCATTTTCGACAAAAACGCAAAAAGCACCTCAACTGAGCGTAAATTAATTGTTCACAAATTTTGCCGTTTTCTTACAGCGTTTCTAATGTGATAGTTCAAAATGCGAATAAAAGTATGTGACACGGCTAATGGCTCCAACATGTGTTCAGGCAAACGTGTACAGTCAATCCAAATGATGAAGTTCATTGTTTCTAAATTTTGATACAAGTGATCACCTCACTATGCGTCACTAAGTCACCATGCATGACTTGACCCGACAAGATTTTTTCTCATTAAAGACATGTATTCAGAATAACATCACCTCTAGGTTTTTTCACACACAGCTGTGCAACATCAGTCACATTTGTGCTTTCATCTACTACGATTCTGAGGCAAGTCTTTATGGACAACTCTTCTCTTTTTATTGCATTTTTCTTGTCAAGGTCTCCATACAATACGTCTGTGGTATCTTAAAAAAACGACATTTACTATCTGTGCTTCAGAAGAGGGTTGTTTGTCCTTGAAAGATCCATGCCATCTTAATAGATGCTTCAGTTAAACGCTTTGACGGGAGGTTGCTCCGTGGATGAATTTTGCTGCTCACAAAGCAAAGCAGACTGCTGCTAGATTTTGATGCACCCGAGGTTATACTCCCAGGTGGATAAGTATCATTGGATTTTGTGTGCATGGTTTGGCAATGGCATTGCAAGTTACTACACTTGAAACCAAGCCAATTTCTTTTTATATATCAAACACAAAGAGTTGAATCAATAACAAGAAAAAAACACCAATCCAACTTCTGTTGAAATTCTCTATGTGGTCCATACCTTTCTTTTTTTTTTCAAGTGACATAACTTTACATCGCCTTGCTTCTCTTATTTACTTTGCAGTTATTGCGTCAAATTAGGGAGGTGAGTTTAAAGGATAACTTCGGTATTTTTCAACCTATTTTCCCATGTTTTTGTGTCAGAGTGACTAATGGTGACAACACTCTTTGAAATTGGTCCAGTATTGAGGGAGAACGCTGCAGCCTCCAGCTGCTACACAAGCCTCAATGTAATCATTTGGGGCAACCTGGCACCGCCAGTTTACATCTACTAAAAGTGATTGTTAATAAGTGTTTGACAACATTATGGAAAGGACCCTACAGAGAAACGTTGTTCTTACCTTGCGCTTGATCTGATCCGTTTGTTATTGTGTGTCTCACTGTGATCTATTTGACCCGGACAGACGTGATCACTATAAGCAGTTTCCACTATAATAATAATAATAGTTTATTTATATAGCACTTATTGATATGGCAGAATTTAGCGATCGACATGTGAGACCCTGGGGTCGTTCAAAGACTTCAGGGCTAAGCCCAGCGTCTATACTGGCACTGATGTCGCCTGATTTAGGCAACGAAACAACTTTGGTGAAGGATCGGGAAAGATCAATGTTTCCCTTACATGTTAATAATCAGGTTTTATCTTGTGATTCAAGTCACTACAGACTTTTTCTTTATAAAACCATGACCATGATCTTTCCCTAAGTGCTGTGAGTGCCTAAACATAACTATAAAAACTGTAACGATGCTGTAGTCACTACTGGTGGACATTGTATTGTAAGATTTGATATTTTGGCGGAAAACAAGTGAACATTTTACTGATGTATTTGTTCAATGTCAACAATTCTGCGACTTGCCAAATGCGTCAACGTCAACGTTTCCTCGTTATGTGACGATAAAACGTAATTAAGGCATTGAGTTTCCGTAAAACGTCTTTCCTGTTGCAGATTAGTTGTATATAAACGTTGCTATAGAAATTACAAAAGGATATATACACTGTATGAGAACATCTTAAAGCTGTGTATTACAATATCCACCAACAGGAGTGAATGAAACTTCAAGAATGAAATGTATAACAGCGCCCAGCACTACTCCAGGGGGAAAGATAAAGAAAAGGGCTAAAAGCCACTCCTCTCCCCACGACATCCCATCAAGGTCAATTTGTGGCGCTTTCTCATCTCTCCTCAAGTGCAGTGCACGCCTCATCTCGTGAATACACATTTTAACAACGGGGAATCGGTCTGTCAGTCCTCACGGCCCGCCCGCCCGCCTGCCCGCCTGCCCGCCTGCTCTGCGGTCCGAAGAAGAGGACAGAACAGCTCTGCAGCAGCTACGTCACTGTGGAGCTGCAGAGACAAATTGCCCAAAATCATTCTCCGGTTGACTCCCACTTAGCTCCTTTCACGCAGAGCCAATTTCGGACAAACGCACACATAGAATCGCACACACAAAGAGCCATAGAACCATGGCGTTATAATGCACGCAAGCATTCACCCGCACACACACGCACACATATAAACACACACTCACTCATACAGCTTACTCTCACGGCATGCCAAAACTGGGGTCACAGCCACTCGTGGTGAATGAGTGCCAAACAGACTTGAGCAGATGAAGAGATGAGGGGAGCCCAAACACACACTCTCTCTCTCCTCTCTCTCTCTCTATCAGAGCATCCCTTTGTGTGTGCCCCCTCATGTCTGTTTGTCTCAGTGCTTCAGCCTAAACTGACGCTGTTTTTCACCCATTAGCCTTATTAATCTTTTTAATCAGCGGAGTGTTCACACTCGTTAGCGTCAGGGTTAGCCGCATGCCGACCCAGTGGGGATTAACATTCAGCAGGTTAGTCACGATGTCAACCGCAGCCTCACAAGCTAAACGCGTCCCATTAGCAGCCAATCGGTGACTTGTTCTCAATTACTGACCAATACAAGATAATCACACTTAGTGACATTTCGGAAAGAAGCTCGGGCGCACACAGATGCTCAAATGGTTCGCGCGAGCACGCACATACACACAACACCCACACACCCACACACAATGTGAAGAAGTGGAGCAGGTTAAATGAAGCGAGGGAGACAAGGAGGGACGAGTTAAATGAAGGAGAGAAGAAGAGCTTTCCCCTCCACCTCATTCTAATCTGTTGTGATTGTATCCATAGTCAGGTCTGTCTGCGGCCAGATGGCCCACAACCACACACACACACACACACACACACACACACACACACACACACACACACACACACACACACACACACACACACACACACACACACACACACACGCCCAGACGCCTAAATTCTCACAGGAAAGCAATCTGAATTACAGTAAATTTGCTTAACCTCTCGATGCACCATATTACTTTTACACTAACGGAATAGAATATTAGAAAAGGCTAAAAGATATTCAATTAGAAAAGATGAAAGAGAAGAAAAAAAATGAGAAAGGGCAGTATAAAGACAGAGTAGAGGGAAAATAAAGGGCAAAATAAGACTTCTCCCCTTTTTTTTTATCTCCTCTTGTGTTGTTGCAGCGTACGACTGTTTCGACCCGCTGGCGAAAGGGTTTGTGTTCAATCACACTTTCCTGTGAGACGGAAATTAGAGTGCTCTCTTTGGAGCCTCGCGGCACACGCATTTGCACACATGCGCAAAGCCTCGGACTCGCATTCACATTCCTGCCCTTAGCACATGGCCTCGCATGCATCCACACACACTGTGCTCGTCTTTCTCTGAATAACCAGAGAATGCCTGGCTGGCTGGATGCTCAGGGGCAAGTCTGACATGAATCCCGTCTGATGCCTGTTTTTGCACTCCGATGATTCAATTAGGAGGGAGGATGGCCCGTGCACTGCTGCACACACCGGTCAGAAGTTGTGCCAAAACCCCAGGCCACGGGGTAATAGTGAGAGGAGGGATACATTACATGATGTTACCTGCATGCGCTGACAAGAAGAGACAAGGCTTGACCTATGGGGCATCTTAGCCAGCTCAATGGCAATATGACCAGACCGACTCTGCAGGAAGGCGTAGAGCCATTAATTCATGGACACTCACACTCTACACACACAGAACACATTTTGTATTACAAAGAAATATGGCTGTGATGGTTGAAAACTGTTTACACACATACATTAAATGCCTACAGGTTGCACCTATAGCCACATCTACAGACAGTAGGGGTGGGAAAAAAAAATTGATTCACCTGTGTATTGCGATTTTTACAATTTTTATTTGATTCATTTGAGTCTATGCCGAGATAGAAGGAAGTTACCGCTTTTATTGTTGTAGTCAGAGTAACGTGACGTCATATCCGTTCCGTGTCTGTCAACCAAAACAAACCGCAGCTGGCAGCAGCTAGTCAAAACTAGAAAGAAGAAAACGTCAGAGGGTCGGTGTGGATACGACCTGCAACCTCACATTTTAAATCCAAAGTGCTAAACACTACAAATACCGTAAAGTATGGAAACACTTTGGGTTTCACACATTGCCAGGAAAAGCAGAGCTAGACATCATGGCTAAAGCTGCATGCTAACTCTGTCATGGACAGATTGCGGTCAAGCCAGCCGTCGCTCTCATCTCCGTGGTCTAATTAGCTGACGCTACAACTGTAGAGCACACATATACTGACATTTATGTTAAATGCATTCAAACGGCCCCGATGGAGCTGACCATCATGTATAAAGAGAACGGAGCCGACGGGAGAGCTAGAGATGGACTTGGCGAAGTTAGCGGAAGTATACACGTGTGACTACATCTGGTTTTCAAAATAAGGTGTTATCAAAGGGAACTGTATATACAAATTACATATATGGAAATAAGATTGATTGGATTATATTCACTAGAAATATAAAAAATGACATGTGCCTTATAAATTAAAAAGAAAATACTACTAATTTGTGACAGAAATGTCTTTATTCTTTGATTTTTGGGTTTCTGGAAAAAATGTAATAAATCATTTCTGACAATGACTGATATATTTGACTTCAGGACATCTCAGACTACATACATGCTAAAAATTTAACATTTTATTGTATTAATTTAGAATTTTTGAAAAGGAAAAGTCCTTAGAAGTGTATGATTCAACTTTTTCCCATGGTCTAGTGTTAAAAAAGTTAACAAAAATTGCAATAAATCGTAATATTGAATCACAATACTTGTAGAATCGCAATACATATCGAATCAGCACCCAAGTATCGTGATAGTATCAAATCAGGAGATAGGTGTATTGTCCCAGCCCTAGTAATTGCCTACAGCCTGCACCTATAACTACATCTACAGACAGGCAACACATCGCCTGGAGGAACATAACAACTGTAGATGTGAATCATATGCTATGGCCCCACAGTCACCACATCTCAACCCAATTAAACACCTGTGGAGGATTATTAACCGACATTTAGTCATCGCTCTCCACCACAATCAAAAACAAATGAGGGAATATCTTGCCAAGGAGCGCTGAAGTTGTTTTGGCGGCTTGCGGCGGCCCAACAATTTAGCGTATTATATGTTGATTCTTCCTTTAATTTGACACCCATCTACATCCGTACGAGGCATAGCAAGTTTGTTTGCGTAGCACCTTTCAACAAGGCAATTCAAAGTGATGAACATTAGACTCAAAATGACAAGATATAAAAGAAACACAAGACTATGAATATGAAATAAAGAGACACATAGCACATCACATATTTCATAAAACCATCTCCATGTGAAATTGAGTAATTGCTGCATTATGCCATTGTTTTTTTGTAGATGAGTTTTCTTTATTGAGAGAGAGAGAGAGAGAGAGAGAGAGCAGCCTTGTTTACTGCCACTCCATTTATTTACCGGCCTGTCTTTCAAGTCGTCATTGAGGGACGCTTCCAAACACCCCCCTCCCTCACTCTCCTCACCCACCGACCCCCTCCATCTCATCCTCCACTTAACTACACTCCCCATCCATTAAATGCACGTACAGATATGCACACTATCCTCCCTTTCAATCCCATGTCGTCCCCCATCCCTGCCAAGGGAGAGAGATAACTCAGAGAGATAACTCATCTCTTGGATGTTGCGGTGTTGTATGTGAGAACTAGGCTACCATTCTACCATTGTTTTAAACTAGGACTGTCAATCGATTAAAATATTTAATTGTGATTAATCGCATGATTGTCCATGATTAATCGCAATTAATCCAATTAATCGCACATTTTTTATCTGTTCAAAATGTACCTTAAAGGGAGATTTGTCAAGTACAGTATATAATAGTCTTATCAACATGGGAGCGGACATATATGCTGCTTTATGCAAATGTATGTATAGATTTATTATTAACAACCCAAAACAATGACAAATATTGTCCAGAAACCCTCACAGGTACTGCATTTAGCATAAAGAATATGCTCATATCATAACATGGCAAACTGAAGCCCAAAAGTCAGTGTGTCAGCACACTGACACACTGACAGCTGTCAGTGTGTCAGTGTGCTGACTTCACTATGACTTGCCCCAAACTGCATGTGATTATCATAAAGCGGGCATGTCTGTAAAGGGGAGACTCGTGGGTACCCATAGAACCCATTTTCATTCACATATCCTGAGGTCAGAGGTCAAGGGACCCCTTTGAAAATGGCCATGACAGTTTTTCCTCGCCAAAATTTTGCAGAAGTTTGGAGCGTTATTTAACCTCCTTCTCAACAAGCTAGTATGACATAGTTGGTACCGATGGATTCCTTAGGTTTTGTAGTTTCATATGATGCCGTTCACTCTAGCTTTGAAACTGAGCCCGCTACAACCTCCAAAAGATCGATTGTGTTAATGCGTTAAAAACATTTGTGACGTTAAAACAATTTCGCCTTTACGCGATAATAACACGTTAACGCAACGCGATACCTATGCTCAACAAAACTAAATATGTACTAGTCATTTGCCTATATTAATATGATCAAATAATCAAAACAATTCATTATGAATTGCAATTAAATGCAGTTCGTATATTGTCCACATACACAAACACACACACACACACACACACACACACACACACACACACACAGAGGGAAAGCACACCGCTCACACACAATAAAAACACAAGCACACACACACAAGCAGATCACATATGGTCATCTCCATTGAAAGAGAGGAACACATAAAACCCGCTCACCCATAAAGATCTCATCGCCCCCCACCACCACCACCACCAGACACACACACACACACACACACACACACACATACACATATGCAATGCCTTGCGTTTCTTGCCCTCCTTCTACTCCGCTGCTCCGCTAATGTCATTCTTGACATGACACCAATGTTTTTTCCTCCACATGCATGTTGAGGAGCAGTGAACATCGTGTCCTCTTAACTAGGGCAAGCATAAGGCCAGTGTGGATGTTTTATGTTCGGAGGACTTCGTGTGTGTGTGTGTGTGTGTGTGTGTGTGTGTGTGTGTGTGTGTGTGTGTGTGTGTGTGTGTGTGTGTGTGTGTGTGTGTGTGTGTGTGTGTGTGTGTGCGCGCATACGCGCATACGTGTTGTTCTTGGTATCTTTAAAAGGGAGCACTATTGTTGGAGGGGAAATTGCGCCTCTGAAAGCAAAATTCACTCAGGAAGCATTTGTTCCGGGAGGAGATGAGTAAGGGGATGAGTTGTTTTTCCTACATACTGTAGACACACACGTTCAAACACACTCTGAACACACAGGGATGCACGGACTACAGGCTACGACACACACTTGCACACTTGCATACACCGCTCCTGAGGCAGAGAGGGGGGGGAGATGAGTTGATGGAGGGTTGCAGGTAGTGGATGATATTAAGGGTGTCTTTTATTTAGGGGTAGAAGAGAAGCTGAGAGCTTAGACTGCACCCTTTTCATAGATGAAAACTACACGAGGCATGAAAAATAGATGAATGGGAAAGCCTTACTTCCTGAATCATGGCGAGATCGGGATAGAGAAAGACAACAGAGGGGTAATGACTGAAGATAGAGGTTATTTATCCTTCCTCTGAGTGGTTTCAGTGTGACCCCCCTCAGGGCACTTTGCCTTGAAGCACGGCTGAAGCCACGCATGCACACTCAAACACACAGTTCACTAGTTCAACAGGACCCCTTTAACACGTGAACTGATCACATACGGCGCTCTTTTACAAGGTCAGGCACGCACGGTGTAAACCTGCAGCCTTTATTTTGACAGCGTAGTCCCACTGAGGCAGGAAGAAAGCCACGCCGAGAGCACATCAGGACATACGCATCATGCAAAGCCATACGTCTAGAAAGACAAGACAGAAACGCAGCGATGATGAAAAGCGAGGAAGAGCGAGCATGTGAGAGACAGAGCGAGAGAGAGCGAGAGAAAGATGGGGGGTAGTACAATCTAAATGCGATACAGACAGAAACTAATTCAAAGCCTTAACAACCCCCAATAGAATCATCTTTCATAGTTGTGCCAACTGCTTTGAACTCGGCGAGAAGAGCTCGTTCTTTAAATCTGAAATGTTCCTGCAGGCTGTTCCTCACAGCGAGGGCAGACATCGAGATAGATTCCCAGTCCATATTTGTTGACAAAGCTTTTGGGACAGTAAGCAGAAGGGAATCATGGGAACTCCTGCTTTAGCCACCTCTACAGTTTTCTGTAATCTAAATACATAAATAAGGGGAGAACAGGCAGAATGGATTCATGAATAAATATAAGATACCACAGTGACTGAGCATTCACATAGACAAAAAAAGTGTGTTCAGTTCTGTTTTTTTATGTATTTTAGTTCCTAACAAATCTCAGTACACTATGATAAATAGTGTCTAATATGCAGAGACAATAAGCAAATGTGCATACCCAACAGGACCATAAATCCACTGTGCTCACAGCCTTCTTCCACAAAAATATTTTTCCTTAAAATAAATTCTTTTACCACCACTACCTCCAGAGATAGTCAGGATCAGCCATGTTGTTTTTTTTTTTACCTTTTAATTACCACTAAAATTACCTTTTTGATCATTTTTTTTCTGGCTTTAGAGCCAAGGTTGCAATTTAAAGGAAAAACAAACTGTTGTTTTTCAGAGGCTTGTTTGAGTGTGGGTGCACTGCAATGGATATAGAGAACGAAGTACACATAACCCAAAAGCGATTAAAAATAGATAAGTTGCACGGTCTAAGAAAGCTAAACTCTGGAGTCATAGATCAGCACTCAAACAACTTGTAGCACAAAACCGCTGCTCTTCTCTGACTCCACAGTTTTTCCAAAAAATGAGTAACTGCATTATCATAAAATTTATATTGCCCTGTCACAAAGCTAAAAAAGCAGCCCTGGCACTGAATTTAAGATGCAATTTTAATGAATTTCAAGTGAGTCACTTGAAAGTGAACCCATTGAGGCACTGGGTACGGATTTTGTAAAAGGCCTGTACAGTTTGATCCTGCAGATTTTCACACATTTTTTTTACCATCACATTTAATCGCCCCGCGTTTCATGAAGTCATAGTTGAATTTCAAGTAAAAAGTCCATCAAAGTAAACAACAAATGACATTGTTTGCCCATGCCCTCTAAAATGTCACATAGAAGCGTTTTCTGATCTGACGCCCCTATCGACAGGACGGCATCATTATTTTCTGCCCTCAAAAACTGTTACAGATCTCTGTTGAAAAATCTGTGATCTGATGAAACCATGCTGTGGTTAGGGTTTGGATAGTTAGTCACAAAAACGACTTTGGTTAGGTTTCGGCAAAGATCGTGGTTTGGGTTAAAATAACTGTTAATGTTAGGGAAACATTATGGTGTTGGTTGAAATTACCATTTCATTAAGGTTAGGGGAAGTTCGTTGTAGGTTACAATAATGACCATAACGGTTAAGGTTATGGTTTTAAAAAGAAAGTTGACTTTTGGTTGGAAATGGGAAATGAACCGCAGTCTCCTGTGTTAATGTCCAATGTTTTGTGTGTATATATCAGTGGGCAACCTCCAGGTCTGAAAAGTGAAGCTAATGCTCAAGTGCCTTAAACTTGCATTCTTTCTTATAGCCAGCAGGGGGCGACTCCTCTGGTTGCAAAAAGAAGTCTGATTGTATAGAAGTCTATGAGAAAATGACCCTACTTCTCACTTGATTTATTACCTCAGTAAACATTGTAAACTTGACTTTATGGTGTCAATCACTAGTTTCAAGTCTTCTTCAATACAGCATGATGTTCATTCAGTAAATTATGGTCCCATTTAGAGTCAAATAGACCATAAAGCCGGGGATGATTTAGGGCGTGGCTACCTTGTGACCGTGTGACAGGTCACTACCACGGCTTTGTCCGGTCTGGGTGTTGTCCGTGTTTTCGTCTTACAACTTTAACCCTTTCACAGTGAGTTTTCAGTTCATGAAAGTTAAATGTAACATTTTGGTCGCCTAAAAATGTCTTATTCAGCTTCGGTTGTGCTTAGCTCCACCCTCTCGTGTCTCTTCTGGTTGCAAAAAAGCAAGATGGCGACGGCCAAAATACCGACGTTGAGGCTTCAAATGGCAGTCCACAAACCAATGGGTGACGCCACGGTGACTACGTCCACTTCTTATATACAGTCTATGCCACCAGCCCACAAAACTGTGAAATAAGACAACCCAGTCAGTTATTTGTGGGCTGTCTAGATCAGAAAACATGTGATTCAACAAGCCATTCAGATTTGGCTCCCCTTCCCGTGTCACATGCAGGCTCATTAGAATATATCGCCCACAGCTTGAGAACTACCTTTGCAAAGGTGAGCCATATTTTTGTCACAAGCCAATCAGAGCAGACTGAGCTTTTTCTGGAGGAATTCTTAAAGAGACAGGCGCTGAAATGGAACATTTCAGAGAGAGAGAGAGTCAATATAGGTATATTCAGACAGACAGTATGAGAACAATAATGTGTTTTTTGAACATTAAAGCATGTAAACATGTTCTAGTAGAAACCCAAAATACAAGTATGAACCTGAAAATGAGCATTTGTCCCCTTTAAAAACATACATTTGACCAAATTGTCTTGAACGACTGATCAATTTAGTGTCTGGTATTTGCAGCACTACACACAATACAACCAACTGTAATATGTGTATCATAAAAGATGCAATGTTCCAGTCAGCATCCATACATTTGTCTGAATGGCTCCAGTGTGATGTGTCTGTCATCCTATCCCAGTGTAATTCAGCTCTGTGTGTGTTATATAATATCACAGCACACACCACGTCCCTCTGAAGGTCTTTCCAGGTTAGAAAATGTAGGTTGAATGTTAGTGGGAGGACTGCTCTTATCAGCAGTGTGTGCGCCAGGTGTCTCTGTGCTGTCAGGCTCATAAAGAGAAGGTCAAAGGTTTGTAATGTACAACGCCCACCTCCACCCGGGCAGGTGTGGTGATATCATCCATCCATCTCCTCCTGTTTTCCTCTCACAGTTTATCAGAACTGACTCAGACACAAAGTCCAATAATCATGAATGTTGTTTTTGCTTGAGAAAATCATCTCAAAGTCATCTCACTCCACAAATGTCTGCATGTAGGGGTAACCCATCAAACCAATCACAGCTCTTTTGTCAAATATGAATTAGATAGGACGTGTGGGACAAATCAGGCATGCAAACTCCACTTCTAAAATGAATAGAAAAGTAAAATGCTCCTTTATTAATTAGATAGAAAGGAGATAAATTAAGTCTAAGAGTAATTTAGTCTTACCCTTGTGCATCACTAGGGACATTTTTGGCTTTTTAATTTTTCAATCATTTTGGCTGTGTTAATGCTGATGGCATAAACTTTGGCAAGGGTTTCAGGTTATTTTTTTCTCTGAATTTTGGAAGTTCAACCTCAGCTCCTATAATAAGATTATAATACAGACACTCAGACCCTTAAGGACAAAAATGTCCCCATTGAAACCAATTAAAACCACAATGTTTGATCCCACAGCCATTACAGCATAAAATCTTGTTTTCTATTTAGGGCCGGGTATCGGTACTTGATACCTTTAAGGTATCGACCGAAATAACCCAGTACCAAGTAGTATCAAAACTTCTACAGTCAAACGATACTTGCAATTGATCCTTCTTGTGCCCAGATCGAGAAAAAAAATTACTTTCTCCGATTTAATGTAACGTGTGATTGGCCCACTACCACAGGATTGCCTGCCTGTACACGGCTCTGAACGCAGAGATGATTGAGCCGGCGGCTAGCAGCTGATGGTGCTAATGGTGCTAACTACGACAACGGTGCTGACAGAGCCAACAGTTTACCGGTACCGGTACTGGTACTAGTATTTATTAAATGGTACCCAGCCCCGGGCTTTCAAACTAGAGCCCTGCATTCAAAATTGTAGTTTTTACTATTTTCCACCAGATTGAGCCATTTTCTCATGTTTGGGCAAATACATGCTATTTTCCTGCACAAAACATAACAATGCATAAAAGTCAATGTTGTTTCTAATCATTTACATATCCCAGACTGTGAAAAAAAATCCCCCCCAGCATTTAGTAAACAGAATATATATATATATATATATATATATATATATATATTCATTCATAAAAAAAACAACAGAAAATAATATTAATAATATAATATTATTTTTTTGTACTCTAAGGGCATCAGAGCAACTTTCTTTAAGTTAAGGGGTTAAGGACACAGATATAGTGTCCAACCTTCTGTCTCTGCTGGTTTACAGTAACTCCTCCGTCCATTAGACACAAGCTTGTTTTCCGTCAGCGCTGTATCACCGATGATTCCTCTCACTGACTGTCTGAGCAGAGAAAGTAGCTGACTAACAGTCTCAGATCAGAAATGCACCACAGACCTTTAAGTATCTCTGTTATTTTCTCAAAGTAATATGATACAAAGGCTTGTGTTTTTTGCAGTTGAGGTAACCACGATAATACATTAACTAATATTTTTCACGTCAACATCAGTTGGTAATTATGACCAAGAATTTGAAATTTTTCTTAAAGCTCCAACATTTCCGCGTGTCATTTAACGCCACATTGTTACTGTGAAGCTGTCATTTATATTTAGGCAACAAAACCACTTAGTTAGGTTTAGGAAAACCATCATGAATGGGCTAAAATAAGTAAGTAAAATACGTAAGGGAAACAACGTGACATAAGTACGGAAAACTCGTCCCAAACGTCACTATCGTTACTTCAAATAGCTCAACAACACTTTGGGACGCGGACACCGGTCTCCTGGTTGAAAGACTTGTGTTTGTTGGATCCATCCAACTCCCTACTTATCAACTATAAACAGTCTTTCTCACTTGTTATTCACGTCAGTAGCTCTAAGCGTAGCATATTTACGCGGATGCGATTGTATTGCAGTCAGTACAAACTACGTGGCGTACACATGATACAGCAAAAGCAACCAAGGCGTTGTTATTGAACGCAAAATTACAAATTACCGTGTTTTTCATATTGTATTTGGTGAGACTGGACTGGTGCACAAGTTGTAGCAGCCTGAAGTTTGTGTTTGAGCAGTAACGGAGGGACGTCGGGGGGCCAGTAACTAAATTTAGTCCCTTGGTTCCTCCAGTCAAAATGGTTCCTGAGTCCCTAAAAGAATAGCCTCCTTAGTTCTTGCGGTGGATACAGGCTACACATAGTTATTCATTGAGGCCCAGTTTGGCCCACAAACCGCCGTTTGGACATCCCTGCCCTCAAACAGCCCCGTCCTCAGAGGACACAGTAATGAAACGGCTGCTTAGAGCACTTTAACAACAGTGTGTGGATGCACTTAAACAAACAGCATGACATACACACACACACACACACACACACACACACACACACACACACACACACACACACATGCAGTGGGAGCTGACCAGAGATGCAGATAATAGCCTCTGGTGGTCTGTTTGCTCCATCATCATGAAAGAGAAACACACACACACAGTACATAACTACACATGATGCTCCCACAGGAACACACATGTTGTCCAACACACACACACACACACACACACACCAAGTTCATCCGGGATCACGACATCATCATCATCAGCGTAGAAAATGTTGTTTCTCGGAGGTCTGGATCAGCAGAGAGCAGCAGCAGATGGTGTTTGGCTCGCTCTCTGCCAAACTTCTCAATGACTTCCTTCCCTTGATCGCCCGTCACAAAGATGGCTGTACTTTCACCAAGTCGACCGAAACAACATCAGCAGCAGCGACGCCCTCGCTGACCTTCAGCTGCGTGATGTTTTTACGTTTCAGAGGGTTTTTTTGTCACCGAATGTTTGAAACGTGAGTGGCGGTGAAGTCGATCTGCAGGCGCGCGGCGCAATCGAGTCGACCCAAAAGGAAATCCATCTTCCATTAGTCGTGTCACGTTGACGGTCATCGTCGCGCCCGAAGCTCAACTTCAACACCCGGCGCTCCAGGTGAAGGTGGAGATCAGCAGCCAGCTCGGTTACTGCGCGAATCTCAGAGTAGTTTGGATGAGTGAAGTGAGTGAGTGCTGCTCAGTGGAGTAGATTTCAGCAAAACCAAATGTTGTTGTGTTTAACATGCAATGACAATAAAGCATCTTATCTTATAATCCCAGGAAGTTATGATTTGGTGGTTTGTAGGTCAAAAACTGTCTAGATGCCTCAGTTAAAGGATATCTTTGGTATTTTTCAACCTGGACCCTATTTTCCCATGTTTTAGTGTCTCAGTTATCAGGTTGAAAAGAAGTTTTTAGACACTCCAAATGCAATTTTTTCAACCTCTATTTATTCAGGGGAGGTTCACTCAGAGCAATGTTCTCTTTTTCAGGAACGCCCTGATCACATTCACAGTATATAGCTGCCCAGTACAACCACAGTCTAATATGTTGGCCACTGAGCACCTCCACTGGAGCAGGTGGGGTTAAGAGCCTTGCTCAAGGGCACCTCATTGGTGGCAAGAGCTGCTTTTTCACTCTCCACCCAGATTCACCTCACCCCGTTCCAAATTTATCCTGCCGGTCCGGGGGATTGAACCGACGACCTTTGGCTTGTGATCAATTCAATTCAATTCAATTTATTTTTGTATAGCGTCAAATCACAGCAGAAGTTATCTCAAGACGCTTTGATCACAAGCTCACTTCTCTAACATTTAGGCCACCACTGCCCCTTGTAGTTACAACCTTCTTTACATTGAAATACAGTCATTGAATGGCAAGGTGATGAGATTGAAATTATTGCCACAGTTTTAATAAGGCTGATATCAGTCATTATTACACAGCTTTGTTGAATACTCGATTCTGATTGGTCAATCACGGCGTTGCTATGTATAACAGACCGTTGCTATGGGCGCTGTTCTGATGTTGGACTCTGGCGGACCGTTTTTATGTCAACTTATTGATTAGTAGATATGTAATATGCGGGGTAATGTACAGCTAGCAGGTCATTACTGTGATATAAACCCCTTCAGGGCGATGTGGTATTGTTATTTCACAACAATGATCGGCTCGCTGTACATTATCCCTTACATATATAATCACTCAATAATGAAACTTCTGAAAACTTCTGAAACTGTGTTCCTCATGTGTCACATGTGTACAACTGTTGTTTTTAATCGCAATGACATTTTATATTTTCCCTAAAACCTAACATTAGTCTCCACGTCTCCGACCACCAGAGCGTCTCTCTGAAGTCACTGGGCACCAGCAGCTCAGATGGAGGTCAGCACTGATATAAAATCGATGTAGTCCTGTGTGGGTGGGGCCGGAGTACCAGGGACACTGCTGCCTGCTGACCTTTCCTCAATGTCATTTTCAACCCTCCCTCCCCTCTGGCGTTATCGACAGCTCTCTGTTGGCTGGTTCGGGGGCATCGGTTTGCCCGATCAATAGAAAACACCCCCACAAAAACACCTCTGGAGAGGAACGGGGGAGAGTTTCAGTCCGTCACCGTTCCAATGAAAACCAAGAATGCTTCACCCAAAACAATAAAACTCCTGAGCAGGAATCACCTACTGTTGTCTTGTTGGTGAAGCTACAGAGCTGCTGCTGTTGTTTCAGGGTTCATCAAGGACCCCAAATTCCGGTCTATTCACAGCATGCAGATACTCAGTGGTGGAATATAGTACATTTACTCAAGTACTGTATTGAAGTACAAATTTGTTGCATTGTTAACATTTTAACTACCAAACAGTATGTAAAAATTGAGCGATTGTTTTGATAACTGATGAATCACTTGAATGAGCAGTGTGTAGGATTTTGCGGCTTCTAGTTGTGAGGCTGCAGATTGCAACCAACTGAAACTCGTCCCGTGTGCAAAGCGTGTAGGAGAACTACGGCGTGAAAACATGAAAACATGAATGGCCCTATCTAGAGCTTGTGTTTGGTTTGTCCATTCTGGGCTACTGTAGAAACATGGCGGCCGGCTCTGTGAAGAGGACCCGCTCCCGATGTAGTAGGGGCTGTCAAAGTTAACGGGATAACGCAAATTCGTTTTAACACCACTAATTTCTATAATACATTAACTCAACTTGCGATATTTAGGTTGTGGCGGGCTCAGTTTTAAAGCTAGATTGAAGATACTAGCATCATATGAACTAGAAAACCTAAGGAACCCATTGGTACCAACCATGTCATACTAGCTTTTAGTGAAGGAGGTTAAATCACGCTCAAAACTTATGCTAAATTATGTCGAGGAAAAACTGTCATTGCCATTTTCAAAGGGGTTCCTTGACCTCTGACCTCAAGATATGTGAATGAAAATGGGTTCTATGCGTACCCACGAGTCTCCCCTTTACAGACATGCCCACTTTATGATAATCACATGCAGTTTGGGTCAAGTCATAGTCAAGTCAGCACACTGACACACTGACAGCTGTTGTTGCCTGTTGGGCTGCAGTTGGCCATGTTATGATTTGAGCATATTGTTTTATGCTAAATGCAGTACCTGTGAAGGTTTCTGGACAAAATTTGTCATTGTTCTGTGTTGGTAATTGATTTCCAATAATAAATATATACATACATTTGCATAAAGCAGCGTATTTGTCCACTCCCATGTTGATGAGAGTATTAAATACTTGACATTTCTCCCTTTAAGGTAAATTTTGAACAGATAAAAAAACATGTAATTAATTTGTGATTAATCATGGACAATCATGTGATTAATCATTAATTCATTAATTAAATATTTGAATCGATTGACAGCCCTAATATGTAAATCTAAACAGCTCATTCTAAGGTAACGAAAATACAATTCTTATTTTCATCCCTGCGACTCGTGCTCCTAAAGCAAGGGTCAAGGTTTGGTTATATTAGTGGTTGGACGGAATGAAAGGTTTATTTTAGAGCAGCTATTAGCTTATTACGGATACAAAATAATCTGTAAATATATCGGCTGAAAGATAACAAGAAACTGCAGTATAGAAATGACAAAGACACTGTATGTTAGAAGGTGTCGCCTTTACATAGTTTGTCCACATTATTAAAGATGACGTTTTTATTTGGAGATCAACCTGTTGACTTAAATAAAGGTTGGAAAAAGCTTTTTCTGTAGCTTTCATTGCATTAACAGAAAAAAGACCGGTAAATATAAGATAAATAATCCCATAAGTATCAAAACAATTTAAACGATAACTCAGTCCTATTAAAAAGAACAGCGTCATTCACTTCCTGATTTTTATTGATGTTCATTTCCTTCATCTTTTTAAGAGAATTTAAGAGAATATCACAAATACACATCTCAAATAGAGTCACCTGAAAAATCTAGATATGGACCTAGCTTGCAGAGGGGCTTAGCTCAGCCTGTATGTAGCCTGAGCTTATTTCTTTATCTGAAGGCGACCCAGACGGGTGTATCAACATTTTGTGTCCCTCATTTGGATTTTATTAGAAAGAAGACACCACTTACAGAGATTTTAGTGAGTAAATAAAATTGAAACTAATAAGGGGGGGTCACAAAAACAGGATTTTAATAAGTGACCACAGTGAAAATGACACCTGGCGTGACCTAACGAACAACCTGCTACCTGCTTCTCTCTGCGTCCAGGTGCAGTCTGGGTAAACATTACACAAGTTGGGCCTATTATCTGGCTCGTATGAGTCATGTGTTTACCTGCAGGGGTGTGCACAGCACGAGGCAATCTAAAGAAAAGGTAGCTCTGTCATATTACCTGCTGCCCACGCTCTCCGCTCGGGACAAACTATCTGATTAGCTGAGGACTCGTTCAAAGCCAACATGGCCTGAGCGGTTCATTCAAACTCACTGCAGCTTTTTAGTACTTTGTTACAACCAAGTAACAACATCTAGATGCTCAGAACTGCCAACGGAACGAAGCCTACGAAAAGCAATGCACTGTAACTCGTATTTAATCCATGTAATCGTGAACCAGGAATTATAGAGGGACATGCATCGCCCATGTTGAATTACATGGGATTTCTTGTTGTTGTTTTGTTTTTTTACCGTGGTATCGAATTGGTATCGAGAATCATGGAAATTCACTGGTATTGGTATCGACTACTAGATTTCTGGTATCTTGACATCCCTACATGACGTACAAATGACACGTCAAAAGCAAGAAAGGCGATCGTATCAATCCCCCGGGAAGAGCACCGGTTGTTGATCCCAATTTTCGTAGTGGTCAAACGGCGGTACTACAACTTCCGTGTCCGTCACGTGATGCCATTGGGCCCAAAAAGACTTTCCCCCATAGATTTGCATTAGGAAAGAGACGTCTGTAACTCCTCACTTGCCAGCCTCCGTTCATGTGAATGAGAGGCTGGAGCGAGTGCTGGGAGGCGGAGTTAGCAAGCTGTGACGACAGCGTAACGACAGCGTAATGACAGCGTGACGGTTGTGACCCCGTGACCGAGTCATGTGACCGAGCGGACGCTACTGCGCCTGCTCCATGGGCCCAGTGGATGCAGAAGATAGCGGGAAGATCCGGGTACTTTTCCAGTCGGAAGTCGAGCCATTTTGGCTCCACTGAGCAATTTTGATAGGAATGAACGGGGCCCCGCCTCCAATGCTGTATCCAGTTCTCTTTAATACATCCATGCTGCCCACCTACTCGCCATAAGCAGACTTTCTGCTTTCGTCACTAGCTCTGAGTGTAGCATATTTACGTGGATCTATTTATATTGCAGTCAGTACGGATTACATGACGTACAAATGAAACGCCAATACCAAGAAAGGCGTTCGTATTGCACGTTAAATTCCTTCTGCGTTATCGTAGCATTCATTCGCCTTTTCGTGCGAATGGGTTGCCCATGTGAAACCAGAAGTTAACTTATTTGTCACATAACTTCTGTACTTATGTAACGGCACTTCCGTGGTTATTTTAACCCGAACCACGACCTTTTCCTAAACCTAACCAAGTTGTTTCCTGTGACGACGGAAGTTTATTTTGAAAAGACTGTATGCATGTAATATGTAATGTGATATCCTAAGAACCGTTGTATGAGGATTGTTATTGTACACATATTTATTGTAAAATGTCTATTTTGGATTACTTTTTGCAGGAGCCTACTCGTATTTTCTCCTGAACACCAGTTCCTTGTATGTGAAATCCTACTTGAACCGGATTCTGATTCTCAAACTGGATTCCTGGATCGTGTTTTATCGTCTCATCGTTATACCTGAAACATTTTTCTCTTTTGGATAATTTAATAATAACGAAAAAGTGTTATAAGAAGGAATTAATCACCCTTTTGGTTGAACTGGTCACAGCCTGTAGACATATTATGCACCCTGATGATGAGTCACAACATACAGTGGCCTCATTTGAAGGGGTCATGAGCCAGAAAAGGCAGAGAGAGGGAAACTATACTGCTTTATAGTTGCCAGGCAGCCACTGCTTCCTTTTTCATGAATGAAGGACAACATGCAAACATGTTAATAATAAAGACATGTTTGGATGTTACAGATCCTCCTCTGTCTGCTCTGTCAAGTCCATTATCATGATGCACCCTCCATCACCTCCTCTTCCTCCTCTCTGTTGTGACTGTATATCACATCTGCAGGAGGCTATTTCTCCTTCCTGTGAAATGTGAAATCTCTCCGACCTCAACCAGCCTCTCTACCACGAGGAGGAGGAGGAAGATGAGGAGGAGGATGAGGATGAGGAAGAACAGGGCCCCCTCATCATCACTTGAGAGCCCATAACAACACATCAGCACCAATCCAGTATCCATGTGATGGCGCGCCAATAAGCAGCCCATCATAATAATCAGATGATAATATTATTATTATGAGGTTATTATTATTATTATTATTATTAGTATAGGGGTACAGGGGTAATAATAATAATAATAATGAGGGTGTTATTATTATTATGGGGGTACAGGGGTTATTATGGGGGTGATATGGGGGGGTACTCACTCGTCTGGGCGCGTGTCCTCGCTCATTTTTTTCCGTTTCACCTCCGGTAATAATAAGCTCCCGCCGCGGCTGCTGCACGGTGCGGTGTCTTCATGTTGAAGCGGCAGAAGCGGCAAGAAGCGGCGGATCCGGTTCTCTCCCGCTTCTCTCTCCTGCTGCTCCGGTTCTTGAATCCCGGTGTGCGTTATGTATTCTCGGATCTCCTCTCTCCTCCTCCTCCTCCTCCTCCTCTTCTGCTTTTCTTCCTCTCCTCCTTTTCACTCCTCAATTACTGGAGCGCATCGAGGAAGAGGCGCATCCTCCTCTTCCACCTCCTCCTCCTCCTCCTACGCCTTTTCTTCCTCTTCCTCCTCTTCTTTTTCTTCCTCCTCCTCCTCCTCCTCCTCCTCCGCCGGGCCGAGCTGGAATGCGGTGACCGAGAATGGTGCGCTGGTGTCGGTGAGGATGGCCCCGGACGAGCCCCATCTCCTCCTTACTCCATGTTGGATTCAGTGAGCGCAGAGCAGAGAGGAGCGGAGCAGGACTGAGGAAGAGGAGGAAGAGGAGGAGGAGGAGGGGGGCGGGTGACGTCAGACCCGAAGGACTGCAGAGTCACGTGCTATTACCATATAATAATAATAATAATAATAATAATAATCATAATACGTATTATTATTATTATTATTATTTGTATCCCTACTACCACTACCATAATCATAATAATACTAATACTACTACTACTACTACTACTAATAATAATAATAATAATAATTATCATTATTGTTATTATTATTATCCCTACTACCACTACCATAATCATAATATTTTGTATTATTTTATTATTATTATTTGTATTATTATTATTGTTTTTTGATTACTATTATTATTATTATTATTATTACTACTACCACTACCATAACCATAATAATAATAATCATTCTTATTATTCTTCTTATTATTATTATTACTACTACTACCACTACCATAATAATAATAATAATAATTCTTATTATTATTATTATTATTATTATTATCTTTATTATCCATACTACCACCACCATAATCATAATATTTTTTTTCTTTTTTATTATTATTATTATTGTTATTGTTATTTGATTATTATGATTATTATTATTACCACTACCATAATAATAATAATAATAAATAATAATAAATAGAAACTACCAGGAGTAAAGTAGTATAAATCTGAACAATTGAATACTAGAAAAAATACTAGGAGAAGCGGCTGTGGTAGCCTACAAATAGTAGGCCTAGTATTAGAAGGCCTAGTACAATAGTAGTACTAATAGCAGAGGAAGTGGTACAAAATAAATAGTTGTAATGGTAGTGGTAGCAGTAGTATAGCAATATTAGTAGATGGAGTGGTGGTAGTAGCTGTAGTAGTATTGGGAGTAGTGGACATAGTACGTAGTAGTTAATAAAAAACGGTCCAGTTGTTATTCTGTTATACTTAATTTTGAGGTCTGATACTTTACTCTGTTTGTAATACTTCACTCTCAGGTTTGATACTTTACTATGTTATACTTTGTAATACTTCACTCAGGTCTGATACTTTACTATATTATACTTTGCAATACTTCATTCTCAGGTCTGATACTTTACTCTGTTACACTTTGTAATACCTCACTCTCAGGTCCGATATTTCACTCTGTTAGCCTATACAATGTAATACTTCACTCTATAGGTTTGATATTTGACCTTGTTGTACTTTGTAATACTTCACTCTATACTGCTGAACAAGCCCCTGAAAAATATTCTTCAAAATAAGAGCCTCAGTTTATATTCCCATCAATTTATTATCAGTTGACCAGTAAAACAAGCCACTGCTCATCCTCTGTCATAATTCATAAACTGCTGTGTTTTAATGACATCTAGTGCCAGAGTCATGTTACTGCAACACCACTTCACATCTGCTCCACATCTGTTCTACCTACAATAATCTACAGTGTTTGATGTTTATTTGGTGATGAAATGGTAGACGTGACTCTGTGTGTTTGTGTTTTATATTTCTTAGACCGTATTTAACTGTGATTCTGCGTTTTCTGTGTCTTCATTTGGTCTTGCTTTATTTGGATAGTCCAGTGCAGATAGTCAACGTCCTGTCCAGTGATTTTAATGTATCACTAATAAAATCTACTGAGCTTCAGGTGATATGCAGTTGTGTCAAAACTGTCTCCAGCGTTATGAAACGGGGTTGAGGTTATATCAGTCACAGACAAAAGGTTCAGCTAGTCAAAATTAAGTCCCATCTTTTACCTTAGAGTAATAAAAATACCCAAACTCAAATATTTTTTGAGTATGAAACATTTGACTGGAAATCTGGTTTGGTGGTGTAAAAAGTTTCTAGTTTTCTCCCATAAACTTTTTTAAGGCTGGTTATGATATTTTTTAGGCTAAATATCATAACATGTGACTGTTTTTAGGGGGGGGGGGGGAAATAATTAAAAGGGATTTAATATCCTCTACTAGATTTTCATACCTGGCAGTGCAGAGAAACAGCATTTAGACCATAGCTCAGGGAGATAACATGCTTGTGAGAAGACATAATTAAACATTTAAATTAATTAATACAATTCTACAAGTTGTATTTAATGTCTTTCTTATGAGGGTGGGCTTTTCTCAAGGAATTTGGATTCTGTATTGTTTGTTTTCAGGGCAAGGATTAAAACTCTAAAGAAATTTCTCAAACCATTCTAGTGTCAGTCCATATCTCTTCATACCTTTGCCAAATTATGGTTAAAAAAAACAGCTTCTGTCTCAACGTTGACTCCAAACCTTACTAAGAAAACAATACTGTATTTCACTGAAAGAGGTTAAAATGACAGCTAGTTGAATAATACAGATTTAAAAGTTGAACACAAGCCTCTCCTCAGGTGTTTTACCACAATGTTTGACTGATGGATTAAATCGTTACTAATAATACCTTTGCATCATCAGTATGTTACTCTTTTTAAATATATATAATTATGTATGATGTTTTTTCTTTTTCATATAATTTTATAATCATATGATAACATAAATAATTATTGTAAAAATGTAAAAAAATAATGCAATGTAAACAATCCCAAATGTAACTTGTGGATTATTGTAATAAAGTAT